>JAKGSA010000109.1:0-45745 GCA_033558755.1 Philaethria dido
ATTGTATTTAAACTCTCATGGTCACATACATAAGAATAAGTTTGTACGACGGGATATTGCTGCTTGATGCGGGATGGTGCTTGCAACAGCATCGAAATATCGGGAGTTCAAAATAAAAACAATACATGGTAAATATCCTGTCGAACAAACTTATTCTTATGGGAACCATTGTGTTTTACAAAGGGAAGTAAAAACAATTTCAAGCTTGAGTTACAAATTTTTTAAGTTACAACATCACAAATTTAAGTTATTGTTGATTAAAACTTGTGCCACGAAATAAGTCAGTAGTTTCGGGGCATCTCAAATTTACTTGGATCCCAAAGTAAAAGACTTTTAAAGAGAAAACCTAGTCTTTCCACTCCGCCAATCTGAACACATAAGCCACAGAATATATCTCCCGAACGCGCCTCACTATCTGACAGCTAAACAAATAGCTACACCATCGCGAGCTGTCAATCAACGCGTCCTTGTTTCTTTGGAGTAAAATTTAAGTCTAGTTTAGAAGCGTGGCTCAACACTCCCATATGGACAAATCTCCCGGATTCCTCTTATAATAAATATATTGAGCACTTTGAAAAGTCTGAAAGACTCTTAATGTTTTTTAAGGCATTAATAATATTTCCCATTATTCGAAATTATTATTTAATGAAATAATAATAGATATTTGAAGATAACATTTAATTAATAATGTTTATTTGTTGCTTAAGACTTTTTAAAGTAATTTGATATTATTTAAAAGTACATACATACATACATACATAGCTTCACGCTGTATCCCGTGTAGCAGGGTAGATAGAGGGAACCTAGTGTTAAGACACTCCGTTCCCCACTTTCCGCCGAATTGAGGCATTGCGTGCTGAGTGGCGGAACTCAACGCCGCGCTTTGCCTTTTTACCAAACCCAGGAAATGAAAAATTCCATTTCCTGGAGTGGGAATCAAACCCACAACCTGTCGTTTTTACAGTCGCACGCTTGTGCCACTGCGCCACGACAGGCGTTATTTAAAAAGTAATTAAACAAAATGGAATGTGAGAATAAAATTGATATTTGTTTTCAGCTTTATTCTTTTTTCAGTAAAATAGGGTCTTCAACGACCACCTCCATTCAAGACACTTAGTTGTCTTCTTTCTGTCGGAATCCGAGTCATTGTATACTTAGTCGCAGAGCTCAACGACTCGGGATCCAACGTGCAATCAATTGCAGTTTTACAGTCAGACGCTACATTAATGTCCTAAAAAATAGATATGGTTTTCTTACTAATTTTATTATATTCATATCACACATTCATGACAAATCCTTCAATATAATGTGTAGTTTGTTAATATATGTAAAATCTTATGAAATACCGACATCACCTAGTGACTTCTTGTTCGCGGATATCGGTACTAATTAAATAGAAACTTGATTATATTCTAGTAAGAAACCATTAATAGGTTAAAATGTCAGCTATAATTATTATTAATTGATATAATGAAATTAAAATTTATTCGCTTACTTTACGTGCCATACTATTAATATAAATAAAAACGTAATAAAAAAAGGATAATTACATCTCAAATTTTGTGGTATGGAATATCGTGTTGGAATACTAAGCTTACACAGTATACACCAACGTTTTTAGCTAACAGCATATCTAAGTATAAGGTAACTAAAGACGGAACGCAAATTTTGAAAATGTTCAAAATTTAAGGCGCTGTAATTTCTGGAATCCTAGCCCGATTTTGATGAAACAAAAACTATTGTTATTTGCAAGAACAGCCACATTTAAATAATTCACTTTTTTAATAAGATTTATATGTGTTAGTGTGACTCATTAGACCTACGAATAATGACCTTCCAAAGTCCAAAGTTCCTTTTAAATTGCATCCGCCCCAATGTCTTCTTTTTTATTTTTTTTTTTTTTTTTTATGGAAAGGACAAGGCAAACGAGCGTTCGGGTCACCTGATGGTAAGTGATCCCCGCCGCCCACGGCCCCGTGTAACACCGGAGGAGCTACAGGTGCGTTGCCGGCCTTTGAGGTGGGAGTAGGCGCGCTTTTTGAAGGTACCCATTTCGTATCGACCTGGAAAAACTGCCGCAGGTAGGCCATTCCACAGTTCAGTGGCACGTGGAAGGAAATTCCTTCGAAACCGCACAGTACTGGAGTGCCACGCATCCAGGTGGTGTGGATGGTATTTAAGCTTGTGGCGTACTGTGCGGTTTGAAAATCCTGCGGCAGGAATCAGGTCAAACAATTCCCCAGAACACTCCCCGTGATATATGCGATAGAGAACGCACAACGAGGACACGTCTCTACGCAACGCCAAAGTGTCAAGCCCTGCACAGATTACCGGGTCCCCAACGATTCGAATGGCTCTGCGTTGTATGCGATCAAATGGTTCAAGCTGATACTGGGGTGCACCAGCCCAGAGGTGAGAACAGTATTCCATATGAGGCCGAACCTGAGCCCTATACAGGGCCAAACGGTGTTTTGGCGTGAAGTACTGTCTCGCTCTGGCGATAACACCCAGTTTCTTCGAGGCCAACTTGGCCTTGCTTTCCAGATGATCGCGATACTGGCACTCACTCGAAACGCTAAGGCCCAATATGCTGATACTGGGCGCGGCTTTAAGAGGAGTGTTCTTGAGAACTGGTGACACGACAAATGGGGTTTTCTTGGTGGTCAACGCGCAAACTTGTGTCTTCAAGGGGTTGAATTGAACAAGGTTCCTTTCAGCCCATGAAGAGACATTACCGAGGGATGCCTCAACAGAAGACACAAGTTTTTTTCGGCACTCGTCAACGTTTTCCCGAGAAAGACCTGCGCGGCCGGAGTATACAGCGTCCACCGTACTATCATCTGCATAGCAATGAATGTTAGAGTCCACCAACATGTCATTGATATGCAGAAGAAATAGCGTAGGGGACAGCACACAGCCTTGGGGAACGCCAGCGTTCACGGGCATGTGATCGGAGCAAAAACCGTCGACAACGACTTTGATGCTACGCCCAGTGAGAAAGCTGGCGACCCACTTGCATAAATTCTCGGGAAGCCCATACGATGGAAGTTTTGCGAGGAGCGCCCTGTGCCACACACGATCGAAGGCCTTCGCCATGTCCAAACTAACTGCCAGGCCTTCTCCCTTGCTTTCCAAAGCAGCAGCCCAGTGATGGGTCAGGTAAACCAGAAGGTCACCAGTTGAACGACCATGGCGGAAGCCATATTGACGGTCGTTGATCAACTGGTGATCCTCTAGATACACCAGGAGCTGGCTGTTTATAATGCTCTCCATTACTTTAGAGAGCAGGGAGGTGATAGCGATGGGCCTGTAGTTAGCTGGATCGGAGCCATCGCCTTTCTTCGGGATCGGGTGGATCAGAGCGCTCTTCCACGTGTCCGGGACTACGCCGACGGAGTAAGAGTGCCGAAATAAACGCGTTAGCACCGGTGTCAACTCAGGAGCACAAGCACGGAGCACTAAAGGAGAAATGCCATCCGGTCCACTCGACTTGTGGATGTCCAAGGAAGACAGAGCTCGCCGAACAGCTTTTTGGCTGAATTTAATGTCTGGCATTGAGCTCTCGCACCGCGGGATGGTAGGTGGTGTGGTTCCTTGGTCATCCAAAGTCGAGTTCGAGGCGAAAAGAGTGCCCAAGACATCGGCTTTCTCCTTCGCCGTATGGACCAGGACGTCACCTCCTGTGCGTAGCGGCGGAAGCGAAGGCTGGCTAAAGTTGCCAAGTGCAGCCTTAGAGAGCGCCCAGAACTGGCGTGTTCCAGACGGAAAGCTCTCAAGCTTCCTGCCGATTTTGACAATATGCTCGGACTTTGCTCTGGCAATTTGCCGCTTAAAGAACCTAGAGGCACGGTTATACTTCTTCTTTAAGGTTTTCACCTTTGGATCCTTAGTGACTAGTGCTTCGACCCAGGCTTGATACGCTTCGCGCTTGCCAATGGCAGCTTGTTTGCAGAATGTACCAAACCAAGGCCGTGACTTGCCACCAATTGGCACTACAGAGCTAGGAATATAAAGTTCCATACCCTGCAGGACCACATCGGCGACAGCGGCGGCACAGTCACTAGGATCATCAGAAGAGAAGCAAACCGGCCCCCAGGGATAAGATGAGTAAAATGTACGCATCCCATCCCAATCTGCTGACTTGTAGTGTTTTCCATACGCGGCGAGGTTGCGGGTGTTCTGCGGCTGCCGCGTTTACATCAGGCTTTCCCACACTCCGTACCAGGCAGTGGTCTGAAGGCATCGACTGCTACCTGGTACTGTTCCGGATGTGAAGTCAGCAGAAGGTCAAAGATTGGCGCGTAGTTATCCACATCTGGGTTCGCGTGGGCATATCAACCAATTGGGACAAATCCATTTTGCCACAGCAAAGTCAAACACAATTCTCCCCGCGTGGTCGGTGGTGCGTGATCCAAACCGCGGCGTTGTGGAAGCGTTGAAATCGCCCTAGTATCACGACCTCAGCGGAGGGGCTTTGTAATCCTCGTCAATAGCCGATTGCATGTACTCCATGAGTCGATCCGTTTCTGCGTTACCACTATGGGACCTGGGGCATGCGTAGATTCGGACATGATCGTCCGAATCAACACGAAGCCAGATGGTTTGATAGGTCCCGCGACCTTCAAAGGTGGCAAGACGACGGAAACTCAAGTCCTCCCTCTGGCACAGCGACCCCGGCATGAGGCGCAGAGGTATCACTCTGTTATGTAGCCAGGGTACGAAAGGTAAAAGATGAGATCGCTTGGTCCTAGGGCAATCTGAGTCTCCGTCAAAAACAACAAGGCCAGCCGTGCCGTCTCTAGATGGTGGTGGACAGCATTCAGGTTGGAGATGTAGACCCATTTGATGTTACAGAAATCCACGTTAAGCGTGGTAGGGGATGCCGTGGGCGTGCGCCTCGTTTGCCTTTGTCAACGCGCGGTTCTGTGCCTCAGAATTCGACGGGCGGCCTGAGTTTTTAGGCTCAGTGAGGATTCTCCAGTACCGGAGGCACTGGTACCCTCCTGGGGTATATCTCTTTCAGTACCGCTGTCATGTTCAAGGGAGGAGGGTTTGGGGTTGGGCACCGGGGCCCGGCATTACCCAATGCGAAACGCAGCGGCCAGAAGCCGCTACTTGACGCCGGTTTTAAATGCCGGGGGTGGTAATAAACCGGTCGAGCCTGCCCATTCGTGTTACCATTGCTGGCAACGTGACTCTACCACACGTATTTTCATAGACTATTTTTTCATAGACTTCATAGAGTCACTTTAAAAATTATTCTTTTATTTCTCCAGTTCAGAATAAATTTTATACATATATTAATAACCAGCTTTTGTTCGCAGCTTCACACGCTTGCTGTGTTGATAAAAAGTAGCCTATGCTTTCCCCCAAGCTTCAAACTATCCATGTCAAATTGAACCATACGACTCAGCAGTTTAGATGTGAAACATGTATCTTCTGTATTTTGATGATTTTTTTATATGATAACTATTACTTCTGATGGGCTAATGCCCATTTTAAAATAGTATTAAGACAGGGGGTTTTAATTCAATTAATATCCAATGAATAGTTTCTGAGTTATTCGTAATAATTTTAGTTTTTAGTGCATTTTATTTGAAATCTGACTATCCACCATAAAGTATAGTTTATGGTGGATGGTCTATAAAAGTTAGATATATTATAAGATATGAGGACCATGAACGGTCATCTTAACAAGTAAATTATATATGTATCCTTTATTACTTTCATAAATGATACGCAGAAATGATTATGTAAATCTTTATTTTTATATAAATAGCATGTAAAGTATTATTTTTATTTTAACTTTTACCATTATTTATTAAATTCAAGTAGATTTAAGCTCTGCCAAATGGCCTTACAAAGAAAAAGAGTTCCAAAGAAGGCGGATATAAATAATCAGTAATTAAACTGAAAACTAACGTTACGACAGTCATGATATTTGCATCTAAATCTTTTAAAAAATATATTAATGAGTATTATGTCGGTAACAACAAAGCTCCCAATAATCTATAAGGTAAAATAATAATAAAAAACTAACTAAAAAAAACGGGTTCGTTCCTCCGGTTCCTTGTAATGCCAAAATATTCCTAAGAAGGCCAAACCATTTAATATATTATCTCCTTTAACTTGGTTATGTGCAATTTTTCTACATTTTTTTTCTGTATCTAATTCAAGTCAGGCACAAAGCCTTGCTAGGCCAATGGTAAATTTCTTGACCGTCAATTTTTCGGCCTTACAAGGAACTAATGGCTTTTCTAGGAACACAGCCGATATTTAGATAAAATGGAAATAAGGTAAATTTTTTTTACTGTATTACATTGTAATTGATTTTAGAAAAATAAAACACACACCACATCACACCGACGACGAATGTAAAAAAAACGAAGGACCTCACTGAAAAATTATAGTCACGAGGGACTGCCGTTGCATTACCATTACATTTTTTTGAATATGAGTGGTCTAAAAGTAAATAGAATGAATATGCAACTGCATGACAATAACTACGACTTTTTAATAACTGACCTTACAAGGAGCATTGCCTTCCATGGTTCACCCACCTTATATAAAGTTCATTCGTCTTTTTCCCTTTTAAAAAATTATATGTATACTTAGGTACAAGAAATCGAAAACAGGTTTTACAGGTTGGTAGGAACAACATTCCAAACCTTTATCTCTTTCTTTTTGGTTGATTCTAAATTTTATAACATATACTTAGGCATAACATATAAAAATGTAATTTTCCGTTCAATTCGCAACGTTTGATGTACTTTTTCTTAAAAAATCCCCTCATAAGAAAGAAAAAATTTCACGCAGCGTTATATTATAATATATTATATTATTTATTGTACTGAAAAACAACGTAAAAGTATGAAATGTGGACTAATCACAAAAGTGAATTTATCTTTCCAAAGAGATATCTTGCAGTCAACCCTTGTAAGTAGACAAGTATCAAACAACGGGATAGCAAAATAGTGCAATTAAAAAAACCTCTATAGACCTATCATCTGAGCCATCGTGAGGCACTGGGCAGGATCTGACTGAGCGTTCGATTTCCACTCGAGGAAATACTTTAATTATTTTCATTTCCTCGCTCTGGTAAGACCAGCGCGGCGTTAAGGTCTGTTTCAACACGCAATATCTCCAATTCGGACGGGAAGTAAAGAATAGAGTATTGATGCTTGGTTCTTTTGGTCTAACTTGCTAAACAGGATAGAGTGTGAAACTGAGAAAAAGAGATATGTGTTATTTACATTGTGCTTATGTGTGACCCGCATTTGTATGGCGAGTAGAGGATTTCTAGGAAGAGAAGTGATTAGATGTGCATAAGTAATTTATATATAACTAACCTTTTAATACTAGATTATTTTAAAACATTTTTTAAGATATAGCTGTATAAAATTGCTTAATGATTACTTAATAATAATAATAATATTTTAGGCTTCAAAACAACTTGTGTGTGTGTGTTTGTTGTGTTAGCCTAAGTAGACTAAGTGTGTATAAAGCAGAGTTGCTTAACAGAGGGAACTTTATCCCAAGAAGCAATAGAACCACCAACCTTTCAGCAAATCAAAAATATTCGAGAATAACAAAATATTCTCAAGTGTTATAATGGTTTTAACACATTAACTTTTCTTCTCATGAAACAATTACATAGAATCAGCAAATTTTAAATAGACTTGAAAGGCTTTGCGCGCAAAATATATTTGATGAAAATCCAAAGTTTAAAAAATTTGAGAATAAAAATTCCATTATTATTTATATACTTGGTTTTTTTAGGACAGTACGTATAAGCCGTTTGTCACCTTATCCATAATCATCATCCAAGGCAAGTTGGTCTAACTTGTCTAGAAACATACCTTATTACACAGAAATATCTTTATATGTATACTGTATTGAGTCAAATAACATTTAGTAGCTACTAGACCAGCCATCATAAAATGTGACTTATCTCGTCAATTTATCTTTTCTACACTTTTGACCTTGTTTATTATAACATTTTTATGTTTGCGGTTGCCTATGTCACACGTCTAAAAGAAAACATGTGAAATGTGAGGAAAACATAGCAATTGAAATGTACTAAAACTTTTAAAATTATTGAAAATATTGTATCGACGTGTGAATAGACCGACGTGTCTAGGCAGACAAGTAATACATAAAATTTATGAAATAATTCTTACACACACTATCATATGTTTGACATATACTATTGTATAAAGTGCCAAACACGTCGCTAAAGCAATGCGTTGTTTACGCGTTAACGGGGCGATATCGACTTTTATATTTGACAATATTTTAGTTGTACTGATATGATAATTGCAGTCTGCATTCATGTTTTGAGAGATAAAATTATTACTACTAACAAACATTATCGTTCCTATCCGTGCAATCTTATAGAATCAATAGAATATTGTATTATAATTCGTAGGTAAGGAATTTCGGAATTGTTTTATTTCGACTTTTTTCAATCTACATTATTTCATTAAAACAAACAATACGCAATTACGTTTTTAGTTTATATTATTAATGAACTTGAAGTAATGTTAAAAAATGATTAAAATCATGCAGTTTTTATGGTCTTCTTCTCTTCACAAATATACATGCGGCACTACGTCAATGCGATTGACGAGTTAGTTAGCGAAAATGTTTGAACAAACATTCAATTCACAACTCTAGGTACATTTTATATACACTTCTTTACAATTGCAAATGAACAATTATAAAAACTAGTCGTAGTCGACCCTTTGACGCGTCAAATACGTGTCTCATGTCAACGTGTATGTCAGTTTATACAATAGAGTATGTACGTAGATATTGGAAATTGTGAGATATATCATAGTGTGTAAAATATTATGAATAATACTAGTTTTCAGCACTTCTCCGTATAAACTTTAACTATGATAAATTTTGTACACCTCCGTCCGCATGTATTTCGTAAAAAGGAGTGCAGAGTTCTTCCTTCATGTTATCATTAGAGTATAAATAAATATTCATTGGTTTTATTTTTTTATATAAGTTTTGTCTATACACGATCTTTATTTTTATATCAAGTGTAAAATTATACATATAAGCGATTTGCATTTAAAAGATATTTCAACGTTAGAGATATGTTTAAAATTCCTAAAAACTACCGATGTACAACTGACTTAAAAATTAACAACTTTGAATATAAAACATAAATTAATTTTAAGGTAAATAAATTCATTAAAGAAAATAATCTATTGTATATTTATTGTTACAGTCAGGAAGCCGATTTTGAAGAATGCTTCTGGTCTTTTCAAGTCGGGTGAACTAACTGCCATAATGGGGCCATCTGGTGCTGGCAAAACGTCACTTTTGAATGCATTAACTGGATTCTCGTACGTTGATTTTGTTACTTAAAAGTTCAAAAGTGTTATAACTAATACCATTATGATGCAGTAAGATAGCGTCTGACTGTTCACACGTTAGATGAGGGTTCGATCCCCTTTCGGGAGAACGATAATAATTACATTATTTTCATTCCACTGCTCTTGAAAACGCGTTTTTGAGCTTAATCACTCAACTTGCAGTATCTCGAATTCTAGTGGAAGGTAAGTAGACAACTGAATCTTTCCCTACACTTACATATGTATGAAAAAGGTGTGAAGATGATTTCATTTAAGTTATCATTTTACTATGTCTATATGTCTATGCCGGTAAATACCTAAATGAATATACCTATACTTATTAATTACTATGATTTTTCCTAAATCCGCGCAATAATATTATATAATTCTAGTCACGCTTAAACCTTTTTTTTTCGGATATTTATGATTTTACAGAAAAAAGAAATATTACTAGTTCTTTGTTTACATTATAAAATTTTCAATTTTAAGAAAATATACTGTTTATAATAAGGTCTAGTTTTTTTCTACCTATATGATGCAACCCAATGCCCCTTAAAGTAGGTAAATACATAATGTGAGAAACAAAAATTGTATAATGTACATGTTACTGTTTAGCTGATCTCTTAGTTCTACAAAACACATTCCAGATCTTGATTTCGATACGTTAACAAAAATGTTCATCGACAGCTTTTATCAAGACGTTGGGTTTTTATATAATACAGGATAGCAGTAATCCCTAAGAGTTCCACCTTATGTTCCAAGCTTTATATATCTTTATGTGGCAACGAACAGTGCCAGTCACTCTGAAGCCTGAACATATATTGCTAATCTATAATTATTTTATTTTCTATATTTTAGTTGATGTATTGTGGTAATGTAGAATATCTAAGTTAGATGTATTAATTTTCAAATTTAATTATACACTACATTGCGACAAGGTTGAATAGTTATAATCGTTTCATTAAAATTTTTCCTAGATACCTGTTTCCTATTAAAAAGATAATTTAAAAAATCAAAGAATTATATATTCTATTACTATTTCTTCATTCGACGTCATTTTTCGCAATAGGTAGATATACTATTTAATGTACAGCCTTTTATATTGTTTTACTCCAGGATAATATATAGTTGCTATTTATTCTATTATATCTTATAGTCTCGTGGTTAGCTGTAGAATTCCTTAGAGCATTGAAAGAATAAATAACGTAGGTGTGTATTTTTAAGTATAGAACCTGGTTTGCCGATTGTAAAACATGTGTGGTGTAAGACAATAAACGCTCATTGACCCGATAATCTGACATAGTATATACGAGTAAGTCGAACGGGAAGCATTTGGTAGACAAAAACCAACAAGCTAAATACTAAAAATAAATATTTTGGTAATATCAATCAATGTAGTGGCTAATTCTAGGAAAAAAACCCTGCATGCGGTACTTACCTAATCTTAAAAAACGGAATTGAAAGTTGAAGTTGAGAAGGTTCTCGGTGTTTTTTTTACCAAATCATTTAGACGATAACACTTGTCGAGGTAATGTTTTATTTCCGTGAAATAGCTTTAGGTAAAAATAAACCAAAATCATCAGAGTTTTTGACAAAAAAAGACTAGTTTATTTAGTAGACTTTGAGCTTAATGCAAGCCACTATTTATGAAAGGTTGGTTACTTTAGCCTCTGTTGCCATTTCTCACGTAAACCTGTACAGTTCCTTCATCAAGCGACAATTTTCATTCAGAAACAACTTTCTTCATAAGGCTTATTACACTGTCCGTTTCACAAAGGACTTCCTTCAGAGCTCCACAGTAAACAAATACATTTTTAAGACTAGGGGAAGGGGAGGTAGCCCCGAACACTTAATTGAAACGCAAATAAAAATAAAAATACAGGATTTTTCTGCGTAATTTCATATTTAATATAAAATTGGAAATTCCTTTATTTATATTAATCAAACTTTTTTCAAGAAAATATACTGTTTGTAATAAGGTCTAGTTTTTTGGCGTCAAAAAAATGGCGGGTATCCCCGGACACTTTATTCAATGATGGATCAACCATTCTTTGGCCTTGCAAACATCACAGTAGACAAATATTCGATGAACACAGTGTTCACAGGCACAGTCCTGGTATTTCTGACAAGGCTATCAGAGTTTCATCAAATATAATAAGAATATAAATAGACTATTTGATGAAAACTCGAGGTGCAAATAAGATTATTACGAAGAATCGCAGCAATCATTCACTCTCTTTTCTCTAAGAAAGATTTTGGATATTTTTATATGGTTTTAAAATCGTATTGGCTCCGTCATGTTGTTGTATATCTATTTGATCTTTTCTATTGCTTTTCTTCTTTTGTTTTTTTTCCTTCACTTTTTAATATGGTATAATCTCGACTTCTTGAACTTTCATCACCGGGTCAATCGTGGAGTAAATTTGGTGGTACATTATATCTCTCTCTCTTCCACTGGTCTCGCTGAAAAATTGCATTTAATCGTACTAATTTTGCTTGTAAATATTTCTGTCATTCGATTTTTCTTTTATTTTGCTCTTTCACTGGTTCTCCTCATGATTATTGGCATAATATCTTAGTATTTCTGCAACGATATTAATAACATAGGTACTTCACCTGTGCTATTACTATAGTTGCAGAAATATTTAACATATTTAATATATTATGGTTCCAATTAAAGTACTCAATAAATAATAATAAAAGCAAAAATTACATCAAAATTCCAGCAGCGGGGGCACCTGACAGCACAGTGTCCGGGGCTACCCGCCTGCTATCATGCAACATTTTTGAACGCATCGCTCCAAATGTATAAGAATTGTTATAAATATATAACTATATATATTACATACATATATACTGTTACAATCTTTAAATCTAGAAAATCTTTTAATCTAGAAAAGGCATCTTTACAATAATTCTTTGTCTAAGCAATGCCTTTAGTTTTTTTAGAAATTGAGGTATCCGGGGCTACCCGCCGTTTCCCTCTATAGTAATTAACCAAAAAATGCCATTTTTTGTGACCCACAATGATGTTTGCAATTCTAATTATTTTAAATAAAACTAAAACAAACAAATTAATGATGCTGATAAGATTTTTTATTATGTTAAGTTTTTATATCAATTTATATTTTATTACCGTTTTTAAAATTAATAGCGACTTTTTTAGTTCCCCAGAATAAGAATTCTAAATATATGTATTTTAGTAATTAAAATTAATAATTTTACTTTATAATTATCAGGGTAAAAGGAGTACAAGGTAAATTAAGAGCGGGCGACATTGTTTGTAAGTTAGAGAAGAGTGACTTACCGACGGAAACTTTGCGGGCGTACAGGAAAAGATCATGCTACATATTACAAGACGACAGACTCAACCCTCTATTTACTGTGAGAGAACTTATGCAATTCGCAACAGATTTGAAGCTTGGTAACGCACTGCCGCAAGACTTAAAAATATCAGTTGTAAGTACTTATCATGTATACCTCTATAATTTGATGGGTAGGCAAATAACTTTTTGAAGCTTAAAAGGATAATTAAGTACGATTATAATAATATTCAGACAAATACAATTTTATTCTTTAATTATACTGCGGGGTTTATTTCTGTAAGATCTTATAAGTCAAATGTCAAGATATATCTTATATTTGCCGCAACATAATCCTTAGGGAGTAAAAAAGCAGTAATAGGGGGAAGAAATAAAGAAAAAAGGGATATTAGATTTTATTGTCCACCCAAAATAAGTCGTGATACAGCTATTATATATAGTAATATTTTAAATCTCCTACATAAATAGTACTATAATAATAATTCCCAGAATGTGGTGGTATGTAACCTACGGACAGCCGTGGCCCCTATATTGTCTCCCCCCCCCATACTTCTTACATCTAGGAAGGCAACGCATTTACAACTCCTCCGGTGTAGTAAATGTTTCTGGGCGAAGGTAACTACTTACCATCAGGTAATCCTTCTGCTCGTTTGCCTCCTTTGATCAATAAAAATATACATCGTTGAATTTCAAATTACATTATAGTAAAGCTGTAGGTATCTAAAGTTATTTCGGCTAACAGCCGACAAAAAGTGTACAAAAAACTAATTATACAAGTAATACTGAAATTTATTAGTTTGCAAAAAAATATTGATGACGTTAAAAATGTCCGTTCAGCATTGGCTCATCAACTAAAAAGTTTGCTAATTATTGTTTAGCAGAGTTATCTCCATTCACTTAGTTTAAGTTTCACTACGCGATAGGTGAATCAGACATAGAAATTAAAATTTAAGAACAAAGATTATAAGGCGTAAAGAAACGTTTATTTTTGAACACCTACTGACTTTAACGCTTAGATATTTAGAGTGCATTTTGTAACTCTCATATTACCAAATATGTTATTCTGTAAGCTGATATATGATTATTACGCAAGTTTCTATACGATAACTATGGCGCAATGTAAATTTATGTTGTTTAAGACTAGTTTTAGTGATTTTTAAACTTTTACTCTTTGTGCATTTAATGAAATTGTTCTATGCATACTTTTATTAAAATTATTTACTGATTTACAGATAAATAACATTTTAAAGAACTTAGGATTGTTGGGTGCAGAAAATACAAGATGTTGTAACTTGTCCGGTGGACAGAGGAAACGATTGTCGATCGCCGTAGAGCTGGTCGATAATCCACCGGTTCTATTCTTGGATGAGCCTACAACGTAAGTGATTTTTCACAAAATATACACATATTAAAACTCGTGAAGCAACTCAAATGCAAGTACGATAGAAGTGTCCGACCATTTTTACTTATGTTACATTTTGAGCATATGAGTTTAGCACAAACAATTCCGTCAATAATATAAATCAAGTTGTATGGAGATTTGTTCTCCATAGGACGGGAAAAAAAAGACTAGAAAGGTACATAAACTTAGATTGCATGCTTAAAAGTAATCTAGAAGAATCATTAAAAAATCTTATTTTCCTTCAATTTTCAATAATAACGCAATATTTTTACAAAAACAATAAAAACGATTACAAAAACAATAAAAATTTTCAAGTGAAATCAAATAAGCCTTTGTTTCATATCTTCTTTAAGAAGCAAGTACTTACTATAAGTACAATTTTCTATCAGTATTTGGCATAAAGTTTAATATTTATGTTTATAGAAAACTAGCTTTCCGCCCGCGGCTTCGCCCGCGTGGAATTCGGTTATATCGCGCGACGTGTAAGGAGTAGCCTATAGTCGTTCCCAAGGTCCAGACTATTTGTCAAAAAAAAATATAAAAATAAAAATATTTATTTTATAAAACTTTTTTCGCGATAAAAAATATACTATGTCCTTTCCCATGTTCAGTTTAACCTTCATACCGAATTTCATCAAAATCGGTTCAGTGGTTTAGGCGTGAAAGCGTAACGGACAGACTGAGTTACTTTCGCATTTATAATATTAGTAAGGATTTAACTAAATGACTTTTATAATCGTATATTATGCGTTAATTTATAAAGTTGAAGTTTGTATATATTTTACTTATATTTTATAAAATCTATTAAAATATGAATATTATTTTTTGCGTTGTAATTATATACTATTAAGCTTTGTAAGTATAATAGTGTAATTAAATGTTTCGCTTTAAATAATATCATTATACTTATGTGTAAAATAGAGCGACTACAAAACATATTTTAAACAACATATAAAGAAACAAACCTTTAAAAAACCCCTTAATATGAAGCATTATTTAAGAATTTATATTAACACTCCGTTCCCCTCTTTACACCGAATTGAGGCATTGCGTGCTGAGTGGCGGAACCTAACACCGCGTTTTGCCTTGTTACCAAACCCAGAAAATGAAAATACTTAATTTCCTGAAGTGGGAATCAAACCCACAACCTATCGCGCTTACAGTCGCACGCTTGTGCCTCTGCGCCACGACAGGCAGGTTTTACTTTTGTAGTGAATCATGTTTTTTTTCGTGAAAACCTTATGTTATATAATAACATTTAATGTTTCTTTTTGTGATTGCTGCAAATATTTTACCGTAAACATGTTTTATGAATACACAATTATTAATAAAAAGTTTATGTCAAATGATGTAGATACGAGTATTCCCACTTGAATAACATGTTGAATATAACTTATTTTTTTCAGGGGTTTGGACAGCTTAACATCTGCGCAATGTATTACAATGCTCAAAGGACTAACTCGTGCCGGAAGAACAGTAATATGCACCATACACCAGCCTACAGCGTCAGTGTACAAATTGTTTGATCATGTATGTAACTAATGCAAATCTGCATATTCATCCATAAAAAAATCATTGATAATTTGGAACATTGTGTAGTGTGATTCATTCGAACCTGTATCCTAGGACGGTTGCTTAGGAAAACGCTCTTGAGGTCGATGATGTCTTCGAAATGAATTAGTTGCATCTCGAAGTCGCTGTATAATTCAGTAGGACCTGTTATGTTGATGTATTTTATAAACGGGAATTTATTATAGTAATAGATTAATTTACTACGCATATGATATTTCTGCTAGCCTTGAGACAAATCCTTTCCAAAACGTTATATAATTATATTTTGGGTTACAGACTCGAATGTACACAATACGTTATGCAGAATATACATGTAAGGCATGGCAAAAATTACTATTGCAATATTTTTTTTAGGTATACATTTTAGCAGAGGGTATGTGCATATACAATGGGCCAAGTGAAGATACGGTGCCTTATTTAGCCTCGTTGGACTTCCATTGTCCCAAATATCATAATCCCGCGGACTACAGTGAGTGACGTTATACTGATAAATTTACATTCAAGACAAGTCAAATTTGTTTGATGAATATTATAAAATACCTAATCTTTGAAAAGAGCAAATGCATTAATCACATTATTAACGAAAAAAAAAATATTACAGTTTTGGAAATAGCTAACGGCGAGTACGGAAACTTCAATGATTTTTTAAATTCTAAAATACACAGCCAGAACTACTTTGACAAAAAACTTCCAATACAAAATTTAGAAGAGCCTCCATTATTGACCTGTGGAAAAATGAGTATAGCTGTAAGCAAGCCTCATGAAATGTATCAGTTCAGTGTCCTTTTTAAAAGATGTATCATGCAGCAATATAGGGATTGGGTAAGTTGACAAAATTGTTTTCTCAATTCCATACCAAATGATTCCACACAATTTAGCAATGTCGAACTTTGAAAGTTCTTTATATAAATATAAATATTTTGTCAATCCAGAATCCACAAATATATCGTTGGACACAAAATATATGCGCTAACCGTGCCACAGTAGTGCCGTAAATGGACATTGCTAACACAATATAAAGCATTCCATACAATCGGACTGCTATTTATCTTACTTAAAGTGAGATAAAAAAATTAAATATCAATATTTTTTTCCATACAGTACAATAACTGTGCTATAATTACTAACAAGTAACAACTCCTTGTAATTACTGTGGCTAGAGCTGAGGTCATACTGAATACAAGTACGTTTTACTTACGTACCTCTCCAAATTCATAACAAACAATATTTTGTATAGATAATGTAAGTGCTATTCCCTCTGAATGACAATATAGGCAATGTCTTTAAATAGGAAAAGAAATGAGAACGGATTTAACCATTACATTTTCATCAATATAATATGTCACTATCAAATCCGGAAATTGAATTAAAATTAAAATGACTATAGGTATTAATGGGTAAAACAATCTCAAATAATTTATTCATCTAGATAATAGTTGAAAAACTCGTTTGGGCCTGTTT
Organism: Philaethria dido; assembly: GCA_033558755.1. Lineage (NCBI taxonomy): Eukaryota > Metazoa > Arthropoda > Insecta > Lepidoptera > Nymphalidae > Philaethria > Philaethria dido. The sequence continues at coordinate 17,127 of JAKGSA010000109.1, forward strand.
TACTAATCATGAGACGGAATTATAATCTTTACTTACATAATAAAGTAATATGATTCAATGGCGCACTGATTCATCAGTGGTGAGCGTAAACTAACTAAACGATATTAACAATTACACATTCACTAAGAATTTTTGGAAATTCAATTTTAAAAATTGTATGCAAGTCCGTCTTTTTCAAGTGGTAGAATAAAACACCACGAAACTTCATCCTTACGCCTATAATTATAAATATATAAATAAGTATTTCAACATTTTTACAATGTTTTATTGTACGCCTATTAAAACGTTATATAAAAGTAATAAAGTTGTAGCAAAGTATGTCCATGTATAATTAATACTGTATGTATTATACTATACTATTTGTGTTTAGACACATATTGTTTTACACTCATGTACATAGTTATTTTATTAATCATGAATTGTTTTTAATTATTTAATATCACAATGTTTAAAATGTTTTTTATTACCTTTACTTGTATCTCTATAAATCTAATCAAAGTAAAAACGATGGTATACGGTAACCGGATGTCCCTATATAAAAAATATAATTATAAATTAAACTTTGAGCTCTTCTGTTGTTCTGTGTAGAGTTGGCGATAATTATATCGGACAATGTTAATAGGGACAAACGATATGTGTCCCAGCCTAATAACATTACCATATTTTCGTCACAACGTAAAATAAAAGCTAATGCCTTTGCCAGGATAACCAGATTTAGGAAAAAATAAATTTTATGCATGATATCATAAGTTCATTTTTAAACTAATTTGTTAATAATCAATGTAACCCTTTCTAACCCCCTTATTATTTTATGTTACAACTGTAAATACTCTTATAAATAAACAAGCGATAATCTTGTACAATTACCATTTTAATTGCTATTAATTAATTATAAAAAAAAGTAGTTTCTGTTCAAACAAGTTTTCAATAAATTGTACTTTTAAAGGATACTTCTTATATGGAATATTTTTTATAGGAAAAGGTTCAAGATTATTCCAAGTTCACAACGCCATGTTGTAGATTAGAGCAATAAATGTATCTGGTGTATAATAATTCAAATATAATTAATCCCGCCAGTGGAAGCGAAATCTAGAACAACCCCAAGTAAAACTACAAACTTTGCTACTCTTCTACGACAGTATTAAATAAACTTAGTTATTAAAAAGTTTACGATTTATAAGTACTTGTTATATTTTATTTATAATTTAACATGATTACTGTGGGCCAGATTGGATACGTCAATGAGAGTAAGGTTTCTAGACTGAACGTAAAGTTCAACTCAACTCAACTTCAACATAAGGTCACCGTGGTGCAGTGACAGCCTCTGACTGTAAACGTAAAGGTTCTGGGTTAGATAACACCTCCAGATCGACGCCATGGTGGTGCTATAATAAATAGATTATCTGTTTGACCATGGCTATACAAAGCAAGGAATCTGTGTAAATCACCTTCAACGTGTGCTCTGTAGGTGAACAAGACACCTGAGAAGGGCAACGGATGCGGTTCAACCGATTTCCCGGGCCTACGGCAACCGCATGGGTTTTTGTGGGTAAAAATCCCACATAACCCGGCAGTTTCCCCAGTCGGGTATCTTTGGAAGATTTCCCCTGCGTTATAAAAAAAAACACCTCCAGATAATTATTATATTTATATTATCAGAAGAAGCGCAACTTTGCCGTGAAAATAAGTAAAGTGCAATAAAATACGAGAAAACGCTTAGTAGAAATAAATTATACTTATTTATTATTTATAATAAGCTCTTAAATTTTTATTCTTTTAGTAAACCGGTCAATAAATTTTATTTTGTTTTATAAATGATATTTTATCCACAATTTATGATAAACCCATCCCAATATATAGAATATGTAAAAAATTATAAAGATTAAATATTTTTTAGATTATTTATTGTAATAAAATAAATAACAATAAACGTGAATAATCGATCCATGTGTGCGCTATTTTTACGACAGTATATATTTATTGGAATTAAGTTATGAATTTACTGTATCGGCAAGTATAAACAGATAAGTAAGTCACCTTCCATATTTTAATTTCTTAATCGCTTGCGTAATAACTAGTAATAAATATGGTTTAAGTATTTGCATTTATTTAATATTTATAATATTTATTTATATTTTTATATTAATAATATTTAATATTAATAATATTTATTTATATTTTTATTTAATATTATCAATTATTTTTAAATAATTGACATATAATTATACATATATTGAATCAAATTTTGTAACAATACTTTTTGTTTTACGTTAAAACCATTGCGTTTATTTATAATCATTATGAAACTACGGAAGTGAAACGACAATTTCATGCTTTACTCAACAAAAGTCGGTTGGTATAATATTATGTGTATGTACCTACTACCTAATTATATTAGATGTACCAAGTATGTGACCAAACCAAGGTTTTCAAGCGAAACCGAAATTTGTCAAGGTATACGTATAAAGATTGTGTGATATGGTGAAGAGGAGTGAATTTTTATGCATTCATTCAAACATAAATTAATGTAATGAATATATCAATCTTTATTTTATATCTTCATGTAGGAGAACGGTAGGTAGCCCCGGACGGCGGGTAGCCCCGGACACTTCAATTTCTAAGAAACTAAACGCCTTTGTTTAGGACAAAGAGTTATTGTAAAGATACCTTTTCTAGAGTAGAAACAAATGTAAATAGCAGCCTGGTAATTTTAATACCAAACAAAACACTTAATTATAATTAAATTTTAATTTCTTCAATGAGTTGTATGTAATGCTCAACTGGCAAGTTCGAAGCGCCGTTATTAGAGGTTCACTTTGTGATTCTCAACTGTGCCACACTTGCACAAAGACTATACTGTACGCTGATGGTTCTGATTCATGCAACCGTAATTAGTAAACATTCGTGTTTTATGTGATACCTAAATAGATCTTTACTTTTGTACAGTATAATAGAATAAATTTTGTTTCAGACTGTAACACACTTAAGAATATTAATACATCTGGCAGTCGGGGTCTTAATAGGCCTATTTCACGATCGTTCTGGCAATGACGCATCAAAGTCTTTCAGCAACATGGGTTTTCTCCTAATATCGTGTTCATACCTATGTTATACGTCGTTAATGCCTGGAGTACTGAAATGTAAGTGATGTTTTTTTTTCTTATTTAACCTTCCTTCTACATTTTAATCAAACATTAATCCTTTTTATGGAAAATTCTGTTCTATTATAAAATGTTATGGGAGTTTCCCAAATTGAATTTTATATTATATACGGATACATTTTTAGCATGATAATAATTATGAAATATCCGACATTGTTATTTTTACTTTAAAAAATATAAGTAATATTTTAAATAATTATCATCACTTAAGATTCTGTGACCTATGGCCTCAAAATACTCATAAGGAAAATACATACATATATTACCTACGTCAATGGTAGGAAATTATTATCGTTGTAAAGCAGCCTTTTATATAAAGCAGCCTTTTATATAAAGTCTTGCTGAATGTTTAAATTGAGATAGTAAAACTGTTTTATAAAATATCTTTAAAAACCACACTGGGAAATCGTGAAAACTCATAACCACCGAATACGATATTGGTATTTAACCTGTCATCAATGTCAGGTAAAAAGAAATTATTTCTTTTTCTAAATTATGTATTTATTACTCTATAATATTATAATAAACCTATATACAAATATGCCTAAACTTTATAAATATAAGTTTAAAGATAGAGGAAAAAAAATGGATTGAAAAGGCTTATGAGAGTGTGCACATTACAGCGCAAGCGAATCAGAAACAAAATTAACAAGTGATATTGTCGAAAGAAAAAATATTTTTATTTTTATTTGCGTTTCATATAAGTATCCGGAGCTACCTCTTCTTCCCCTACTACTTATTCAAACCAACCTTTGTTTTCTTAGCTTTTTTTTGAAAAAATAAATTGAATTTGACCATTTGTTTCAAACATGATTGTAAAACATTTTTTTCTCCAATGTTTTTTTCTAAATTTTCTCAATTCTCGCAAAATACTTTGTTCAAAAGAACAAACGCGAACAACATGATGATCCAATAAAATATAATTTATATGAACTTGTTTTAGTAGAACAACGCTATATATCAATTGAATTTGATATTAATGTATGACGACGCGGTAGCATCCTAATCCTTCACATAATTTTATTTATTTTTCAATCAATTATGCAATTAACAGTCTAATAGAAGTATAATTTATTTTAAATCAATCATAAAGTACTTATTCATGAACTAGTTTCATACTCTGTTAGTTAACATATTTCATTATATTTTCCTTTATTGACATTGTTTTCTGCTGTTACGTTTAGTTTTTTTTGTTATTTATTTCTTCGAAATATAAACGTTAGCAATTTTTCAAAACCACTTATCTATTTGTTAATTGTCAGTGCCTTTATGTATTATAAAAGTACGGCCATATTTTACTAACGAAACCATTAAAAAAAATATAAAATTTCACTCTTCGCCACTATTATGTATATTCTGCCACTGCACATACCCATATGTACATCAACATCAAAGCTCATTACAGCGTCCACGTGATGCTATATTAGTCCAAATATAAATATGGACTAACATTCTATATCGTAATAATATTAATGCAAGTAGGTATAACTGCATTAAGTAACATTGATCTTGTAACACGAGATTTTTTGATGTGGAAATAAGGTTATATAACGTTGTCCTTGCGTTAAGCTATTGCTTAATTGTCATGATTACGTAGTCATTTTATTAAATGAAATAACACCAAAGAAAATGTCTAATGAGTCATATGGGGTTATAAACGGATTATTTTTTTAGCTCCCATTGTTCAGTCTTACAGTCGTACTGCCTGATAGTTCTTGAGGGGCTTTTATTTAATCCTCTTTTCTGCCGAAAATGTTATATGTGCAAATTTCAGAATTCGTTCAATATAAACATTCAAAACGTAACAAACATTCAAACCATCCAGACATTTTAATATACATAGGTAAATATTTAATATTTATTATAGAATTAGACAGGAATAGCAGGTTCGTATATTCGCTAAAACATTCGAAGCATCAGTAATTTTTAGATTTACTATACCTGTTTTAGCAATAAATAAAGTTTATATCTCAAATACATTTACGTATTATGCCGTTATAACATAAAACTCGAGTGTTATGTTCTTCGTATGTTCGCCAATGTCATAACGTGACATTGGTGAACATATGTATGAAGAAAATTGACATATTTTGTTATCTAATCTGTCAGAGTTCAAAAGTTAAAACAAACTTGTTGACATTATATTATGCACTTATATAATATCTAGTTACCTACTAAGAACTTTATAAATGTTCACATTCAAATTAAATTTCTTATTTAGTAGATATATTTTAAATATAGCAAATATAATTATTAACATATGTCAAAATAATTATTGTAATGTGCGTAGGAATATTATTAACAATTGAACTAAATAACTATAACTTCGAACTTGTGAACACCATTCACTTACTTCTCTTAGCTAAAAAAAGTACATAGTAATGTATAACAAAACGAATGAATCGCACCTTTAAAGTAAAAGCAAGCCAATTCAAAATAAATCACCATAGAATCTTAATGCTTTCTTACCAGTTTTATAGATTCTAAGAGAGCTATTTTTAGAGTGGTTCATATATTTATATAATTTTATATAATATAAATAAATTTTCTTTCTAACTTACTAAAGATACTTACAATTTAATAACTTTGCTTAGTTTATAATTTTCGTAATATTTTATAATCAAAATAAATTTTATTTATGTGTTTTTAATAGCCACGTATTTTATGGCAATAATGTGACTTTCTTAAAAAAACATAATCTTATATATTATTATAACTTTGGTTTCTAGTTCCTGATGAGTTACCAATTCTAAAAAAAGAAAACTTTAATAACTGGTACAACCTAAAGACGTATTATGCCGCCATTCTGGTGACGAGCATACCTTTACAGGTAAGTGTCGGTAAAGTAATTAAATTTTATTATCACGTTAATCGCTACGCATATTATTTCTTCTTTCTTTAACAATAGGCACAGAAAAACTATAAGAAATATTTAAAATTTTATATCAATTTTAAACGATCTATAAAATAAACTGAATAATTGATCTTTGTAAAAATCTAACACCAAAAATTGTAACATTACAAAAGGTTGTAATATTTCGAGCGATCTAGAGTTGCTAGTTTACATTCTACAATATTCAATGCAATACGATAAAACGATTTAAAAAAAAACTCAACTAAAATATTTCAAACATTTAATTGCATTACTTGCTTAATTTTCGGAAGTCATTTAAATACAGCTCTAATTATTTACATATTATTTATTCCTTTTTCCAAATCTATTTTTGTTACTTACTGATTCAAAGCCAATAACCTTCTATTTCTAAATTATAAAACGTGTAGCATTTTTTTATATTAACAAGCAACTTTATAAGATCTAAGTTGACAAAATGTCAATGAACTGAAACAGATGACATTAATTCATTATAAAGTAATATATCTTGCAACTCAAGACAAATAATATATTTATTTTACAGATTTCATTCAGTCTTGTGTACACTGCACCTTCATACGTCATATCTGGACAGCCGATAGAGCTGGCAAGGTTCCTAATGTTTGCGTTGGTGCTTGTTAAAATCACTCTTATCGCTGAAGCCATTGGGAATATGATCGGAACTTGCACTGATCCTATTGTAAGCTTTAAAACTTATAAAACTGTGCACGAAATATCTATTTAAATATATATATAATGTCTCTTGTGACATAATCTCCTTCAGACTTAATATATGGAAACTTTATACCGTGGAAACCCCTATAATGAGATATACATGTATGATATATATGAGTGAATATAAATATTTTCTTTAGTTTTATTTGAAAACACAAATATCACAATGATCAAAAATTTAGGGACGTGTTAATTGCGCTTTTACTAATGTATTGTAAGCGCAAGAGTGGCGTAGCCCTTTTCGAATAGAAGTTTTGAAGCAAGTTAATAATTCGTCCCTAATATTATTTAAAAATTGTATATTTTTCTTTTTTTCTTTATATTGTCTGCAGACATCCTAGTCTGCAGACAATATGAAGACTCGAATAATTAATACTTCTGTATTAATTATTCGAGTCGCACGTTCTAAGGGTGCTTTGTCACTAAGGGGTATATTGACAACGCGTGCTTTACATAATTAAAAATGGAACCATTATTATTAAGTAATATTTCATTATACTTTGTAATACAAAGTATATTCATTATAATATGTAATAAATGTAATACAATTTTAATAAACATATATATCTGTTATAATTTCGAGAATAGGAGCATGAGCTCCTATACTCTATAGCAGAGGTTTCCAAGCTTTTTCCGTCGTAGAACCCTTGTCATGTTTTTCAGTTTTTGATAGACTATTGCTATTAGACTATTAGACTATTAGACTATTAGACTATTAGACTATTACTATTTTCAGTTTTTGATAGACTATTGCTTTTTACGTTGAAACACTTAATTTTTTAATTTTGTTTTGATTTTTGAAATAAAAAGAACAACAATACAGTTTTACACATTTAATAATTGAATTTAAATCAAAATATAGTAATTGTTACGTAAAAAAAACTAAGCTAAAAATAAATTTATTTAATAGGAGAGATGCACTTGATTGTTTAATAATAAATTATCAATGATAATAATTATATTATAGTTTTTTTTAATTATGTCAAAATAAAATTGCTTGTCATTGGCCCTATATTCATTTCATAGACCCCCAGTTGTTTTTGTCGCCCACGTACATCCCTTGCAATTCTTCATCGACCCCTGGGGGTCGATATTGATCACTTTGGAATTCACTGCTCTATAGTCTATAAGGGGTATCGTCAGTATCACACAGTTACTTATATATGGTAGACTTGACCAGCAAGATATTTGGCTCGCACAGCTCAATAATTAAAATAGATTTCAAAGATTGATATCGTGAAATTGCTGTAAATATAGCTTTAACAATTTACAAAATAAGCAGTATATATATTAAACAATTTTCAGAATGGCACTTTCTTTGGCGCGATCACAACCTGCTTCATGATAGTTTTCGCGGGATTTCTTGCGGTGCCAACGGACATGTCGTCTTTCATGTGGCACATATCATTTATGTCGTTCTTCAGGCAAGGAATTGAAGCACTTTGCTTATCACTATATGGCTATGACCGACCACCACTCAAGTGTCCTGCTACAAAAGAGTACTGTCATTTGAAGTAAGTTTACAAGATAACACATAGTTATTATTACATAATACTTGAGTGGCGGAACTCAACGCCGCGCTATGCCTTGTTACCAAACCCAAGAAATGAAAATACTAATGAAATGGAGTGGAAATCGAACCCACAACCTGTCGCGTTTACAACTGTACGCTTGTGCCTCTGCGTCACGTCACGTTAATACTTCATTTTTATTTATAATAACTGCTGCATATACATTTCAAATTGTATCTTATTTAATATTTATTTTTTCACAAGTTTTCCCGCGTAGGAGGTTAAGCAGAAAGAACCTTGTGTTAAGATACCCCACCTTTCTTCCGGATTCGAGACATTGTGAGTGAAAGACAGTACCCAACGCCACACTTTATTTTACTAGGCGGAAAAATGATAATGTTTTAAATATGATAATTTCCACTAGTAGGATTCGAACAGAAAGCCTTAGCGTTTTTAGTCACACTGCGCCACTATAGCACTATTATCGCTATTAAGTTATTTAAAGGTTTATACGAAAGACAGGATGCTCCAACCATATTTATCACTATATTAGGTATATATTTTTAATTATTTTATGAAGGTCACAATTTTGTAAAATTCTTTTAACTATTGTCTGTTGAAATCCTAACATATTCCTAATTAGAATAAAAATGTTGGTAAATTTCAGATATCCAAAGGAGATTTTGCGCCAATTTGATATGCACGCAGATAATTACTGGATTGACATTGCTGTTTTATTCATAGAGTTTGTGATACTAAGATTTATTGTCTTCTACACACTGAAGCGGAAAGTCAACAAATCAGATTAAAATAGTTTTGATTTCAAATTATTTTGAATTAATTTATTAAGTGGTATTAAAGGCAGTGATTATTATTAATTATCTTTTACATATTACTAATAGTTTTATTGTTTGCTTACAGTCAAATTTATTTAAATGTGTGAACTAAAATGTAATTATTTATATATTTACATATAAGGTATGTTAAACAATATCTGATCAAAAACTAGTGTATGTATAGTCTAGGTATCCATATACACATCTCAATTTGATGAAACACTGCACATCGTAGGTGTTATCTAATTGTACTGTTACCAACAGTAATTAGATAAATCATTCATTATATCTATATTGAAACTTAATTATCAATTTTTGGAAAAAGATCTCGTATCATATAGTTTACGACGTGCGAGAAAACACAATCACTACATGTACAATGTTTCTCACAGTAAATATTAAATTTCGTTATTAACGAAGCATCCATTTATAGTAAAATATTTAAAACTATATTATGACCTCTATTATATTACACGCTAATTACAGTGTTTAATGATTATAAGCTATATTACTGTAAAAACAATACAGGTGCATTAGCAGCAGTTTTAGCGTAAATTAGTAACAATCATTCATTTATCCATCCTCACAAATTTTCGCATTTATAATATAAGTAGGATTAAGTTTTCAATTTAATTTGTTATTACTATCACTTAGGATATTGTTGCCTCTATAGGTACAATGGTTGTGGATTTAAATATTATTGGGAAATTGTGTTTATTTACAATCTCGTTTCTTTCATTCGTTTTGTTATGAAGAAAAAAATTTTAACGAATCTTAGCTAATACTGTGATAGAGTTTCTTGTGGAGCACTTTTATTTTGTGATTTATATTTATTGCGTTATAACGTTACAGATAAAGATGTAATTAATCTGAAACACTATAATGCTATGCATATACCATATACCATATACTAAGGTATAATAGTATTATTGTTAGACTTTAGTCAAATATTAAATATATGGTAATATTAAAAAATTTTTTCTTTGCTCGATAAAGTACCTAGTTAATATAATTGTGAGTAGGTTTTTATTAAATTGTTATTAACTCAGCAAATATGAATATACAACTTATTTTTTTTGATAAATGAATAAAATTATGGTGCCGGTGAACAATTTATTTATTGGTATAATATTATGTTCTTTGTAAAATTTACAATTATAATAAAACAATTTTGTATTGGTACCAAGTACCTACCTAATTACAATTTAAGTGAAACTTAAATAAACATCTATTATTTTTTTATAAAAAATTATTTTATTTCACAAATAATTCCTAATTTATTATTTTGTTGTCCGTTTATGATAATAATTAATCCATAATTCACATAATTCGTTTTGACAAAAATTTCGCACTTTTGGGAATCGTTTGATTAGAAATGCTCTGATAACGAAAGGTAACGTTCGGCTCCACCCAACATGCAACCGTCATAAAAAACTAAAGATCGAATTCGTCCTGAATTCTTCTAAAAAATAAATAACGGCTTGTCGAATTAGTAAAATAACGCATCTTCACGCTTTATTTCGCATTACAGGATAGTCAGAGAGTATCTATAATAAAGTTTTCCACCCAGAGGGAGAGAAGATACTCTGGTGCCAATAGAAGTACTTTCAATAAATAAGCAAAATGACATTAAATTGCAGTTCGAAGAAGAGTAAGAACCGTGTCCGGGGGTACCTGACAGCTTAGTGTCTGGGGCTACCCACGCGCTATCATGCAACATTTTCAAATACAGTACTCCAAATGTACAAGAATTGTTATTAATACTATTACATTTAAACATATAAAATTCACTAAAACCCTGAATATGGTATCTTTAGAATAACTCTTTGTCTAAGCAATGCGTTTAGTTTCTTAGAAATTGAAGTGTCCAGGGCTACCCGCCGTCCGGGGCTACCTGCCATTCCCCTAACTCTATTTAGAAGCTCACAAGTCACAAGTGATCTCTATATTCTCACAGAGAATAATATTATTAGTGTACTTAAATTTATGCCTTTTAAGACTTGAATTTAAAAGAGCTATGGCGTTAAAAATTATTTTTCTCGTTTTTCTCCCGTATGGGAAAAGATTTAAGGTAAAATTAATATGTTTAATTTTTTATATGAACTATTTCTTTTTAAATAATAATCATTTAATCCTATAATATTTTAAGTTATAACTTATGATTAATATTGGTAGCTTGAATACTACTCTTAAAACCAATATTGAACATTCAATTATTGATAGTTTCAATTTAATATCACTTCATACTCCTGAAATCATAAAGGAACAGAGAAGAAACTAGTTATGTGATGACGTTTCTTCTGTCAAAATATAAGACGCATGGTTCTACGTCAGTAATACAATTGATACCAACTCGACGATTAATACAACTAATGTAGTGGAACTACATTAGTTGTACGAGTACAACGTATTTTGAGCGCGTCCGAAAGTATTTTTGTCTTGCTTTTTTATTGAAGTAATCACAAGCTAATATTTTAAAATCACTAAATAAAGTCGCAAATGAATTTGTCATCATTATCATCAAATTTGCATGTACTCGTACATCTTTTACCGAATATGTAGTCGCCAAAAATTATTGCTTATTCGGCTCAATCACTATCTGTGGCATCTCTAATTATAATTTAAATTTTTGCGCATTATAATTACAAAGACAATAAAAGTTGTTGATATTTATATTATTCCATTTTAAAATAGTTCGAGACTCTGGCAACTTTAGTTTAATATGTCAAGAATTGAAATTTGTAAGTAAAAACTAAACTTTGTGTACAAATTACAGGCATAACCCCCAATATCCATTTGTTCCAAATATTCAATAAATATGTAACGAATATTATTATGATAAAAAAATTATAATTTTGGTGATAAAAAATATTTTCCAGTGCGCTAATCCTTTGCATTATTATTTATATTATTTACGTATTGTGAGTTTTAAGCCGTAGAAGTAAAAAAATGTAAGTTTAAAATTTGTACAAAATTAATAAAATAATTCTTGTACCTACTACTCATTAATTTTATTGTTTAAAGTAAATTTAACGTCTTACACTTTACTTATTAATGTATTAACTAATTGTATTTTTATACATATTTTTTTAAATATTTTACTTCACTTCCATTTTTGTTTATCAATCCTATTTTTAATATTATTTTAGGTTAAAGGTATTTTTCATTTTGTCTATTATACTTCAAAGTGTTCTAAGTGATGTATCATACTATGAATTATTGGGGGTATCCAAACAAGCATCTACACAAGAGATAAAACAAGCATATAAAAAGTTGGCTGTAAAATTACATCCTGATAAGAATCCAGTGAGTATGATAAATTGAATTGGTGAATATAAAAGAATATAATTAATATAAGAATTAATTTATTAAATATGTATGTAAAACACTGTACTAATAGTATTGTGTTACACATTAATAAACTTTTAAAAAGTAAATAAGTTATTTTGCTTATTTATGTATAAATATTTTCATAAAAATTTGTCATGTGTTTCAAAATAATATTTTATTTATAAATGAAATGTCTGTTTTATTACATACATGCCATTAGTTATTTAATGTATTGTGAATGGCACTTTAGTCAGTATGTGTTGAAAAGATTGAGTGGGTAGAGAGTGGGTGCTTATTAAGGTCAATAGAATTTCTACATACAGTCTTATTTTTACCACATTTATATCAGTGCAACCTGTATGTATGTGAGAGCTATGTAATGGAATCATTAAACTCACACAACATCAACATTTTCACTCTCTTTAAACAGTGAATATAATTTATAAATTTTAACAATTCAATTCAATTCAAAGATTGTGACAAAATATGATTAAAAAAACAATGAAATACAGTTTAAAAAACTAAAATTAATCTTCTGGAGTTAATTAAACTAAAAAGTAAAAAATAAATTGTAGTGTAAGAAACTAAAATTCATCCTCATCATTTTGCTTAATATAGAAGCATTGGTGAAATATCATATATTATTTATAGGATAATAATCCTATAAATAATATATGCACAAATCAATATAATCTACAATTCTAAAAGATATTGGTTAAGGTATAAGTTAATAAATATATTTTTTTTATAATATTAAAATTATTAGAAAAAATTGACACTATTCTAATGCAATTGACTTTAATTGAGATGGTTGTAGGTTTTATTCCCATTTAAGTAAATATTGGTAATAAAAATATTTTCTGTCTTCTGGAAAACAAGGTGTGGCAATAATTTTTAAGTTTATGTTCTTAAATTTATTTCTCCTTTGCGGTATGATGTAGAAGATGCATAAAAAATTTAATTTGTTGAAAAAATTACAATTGCTAATTTATAATAAATTATTTGCAGAATGCTGATGAGCAAAAAAGATTTTTAGAAATAACAGAGGCATATGAGGCATTAAAAGACCCACAAAAAAGACGTCAGTATGATTTATATGGGTCTCAGCAATCTTACACTAAAAAATACGATTACCATTCCCAAGCGGAGTACAATAATTTGTATTACAATGGCCTGTACCATGATGACTCTTTTGTGGAATCTTTATCTGGAAAAAGTTTTTGTAAGTAGTTACTTTTCTATATATTACAGCCAAAGTAATACATAACTTAACTCTTTTAAGCTTTACGCTGTATTTCGCACATAGTAGGATAGACAGAGAAAATCTGAGAACCTAGTCTTAAGACACCCCCCCTCTTAAGATTTCCGTTCCCCACTTTCCGCCGAATTAAGGCGTTAAGCGAGGAAATAAAAATATTAAATATTAATTATTATAAATATTTAATATTAATGAATGATGCTTAGAGTCTGAATCGCACCCACAACTTGTCGTTTAATGTCGCACGCTTGTGCTTCTGAGCCTCGACTAGACTCCTTGACCAATAACCTGACTTGGCCATTCAAACCTATTTCACAGGATATTAAAATTGGAGTCATGAATAGAATAAATCGATAACATAAAAAATAAATCAGTTTAGGAGGACTTTCTGTTCAATGAATTCTCTTGTTAAAAGTAATTTTTGTGATGATTATATTTATTCAATAGTTAAATTGTGTTATGCTAGTGTTAAGTCACATATGTCCTCGCTTCTTGTGGTACTTCGTGGTACTTAATGCTGCGCTCTGTCTTACCAGGGTGTGGGGAAATTAAAATAATTTAAATGTAATAATTCCTCGAATGGTTAAACTATATGAACCAACCCATAACCATTGCGTTTAATGTTAGACACTTTTCCACTACACCACAAGGTTTTCCTATCAAGATATTATATAAAATAGGTAATTATAGTCATAAATAATGTGCTAATTGTCACTTTGCCTTAGTTGGGGTGATATTATATATAAAGGCTGGATTATATTATAATATCCAACCAACATAGGGAAAGTGATAGTGGCATTTGTATAGACTCAAGATAAATTTTAGTTTTGTAAATAAATACATTAAAGAAAATAAATAGAACTTGTTAAGCTTTTTGTACACAAAAAAAATTGTATCTTTCTTTTTAAAAGAAATATCTTAAAATGATGATAAACAAATCTTATTTAAATATTAATTATATACTTTTTTATTACAGATACATATTTAGACAGTGGTCTATATTTTATTAATTTTTACTCTCCCTTTTGTCCGCCGTGTCAAAATTTGGCTGATCAGTGGAAAAGGCTTGCTGAAGTTTACAAAGGAGTGGTGAGTTGTACATAAATGTAGGTAAAAAATGTAAAAAAATTAAATATAATAATTATTACATACATTTTCAGATAAAAGTAGGTGCAGTTAATTGTAAATATTATAATTCATTTTGCTATAATACAATGAGGATTGGCAGCTATCCCACACTTTTGTTTTATCCTAATGTAAGTAATCTAAGCTATTTATGATATAGAATATTAAAAATATATATTGTAATTAATTGTATGTGAGGCCTGTCGTGGCGCAGAGGCTCATGCGTGCGACTTTAAACGCGACAGGTTGTGGGTTCAATTCCCACTCCAGGAAATAAATATATTAAATATTTATAATAGTCAATATTTACTATTTTCATTTCTTCTTTATGGTAACAAGGCAAAGCGCGGCGTTGAGTTCCGATACTCAGCACGCATTGTCTCAATTCGTGAGAAACAGAAATCTTATGGGAACGAAGTGTCTTAACACTAGGTTCTCAGGTTCCCTCTACCTACCCTGCTTACTCTATGTGTAGGATACATCATGAAGTTAAAAAAAGTAGATATAATAAAGAAGTCCAAAGTCCTAACCTTTATTTAATTGTACAATTTTATGAATTATTGTAAAATATTTTAATGTATAATTGTAACAATTGTTGGCTAGCCTTAATAAATAAATAATTAAAAAACTGTTTTAGGGAAAACAAGGAAGTTACCTACATTACAGAGGAGGCCACAAATTTGAGGCATTAGAAGAGTTTGTATTAAAATATCTAAGAACTAGGGTAAATGTGCCTACTCTTGCCCAAGTTAAGAGCACTGATAACCCTATGGTGTATGTACTGGATGACAGCTTGGATGAGAATATGCTACTACGAATAGCTTACCACCTTGTAAGTAAAAACTAAATTATGTACTTACAATATGTATTTTTAGTATCTCAAGTGTTATTTGCATGCTAGCATAGCTTAATATTAAATATTCTACATATCCTTTTTTTACTTTCTTGTTTTTTTTTAAATAATAAACATGTGTATTTCAATTAACAAATTGAACTAAAATAAATTAAGTTCAAAAATATATTTGATAGAAATTATCACCTTAATTAAAAATAAATTTATTTTTACAGAAAGGTCTAGCGTCGGTGGTAATGGCTAAACACATTCATCCTAGACTAAGTGATAATTTAGATACAGTCATTGTTTTTAAATATAAAAAAATATTTAAAGAAATCCAATGCATTGACGAGAAGAATATTTTAAGTGAAATTGTTGATATGCTTCCTAAGGTGGAAAAAATAGGTTCAGAACGGCTTAAGGTAATCGTTTCGAATATTTAATTATGTAATACTTTGTGTTTCAGCCGAATTCGAATCATAGCGTGTTGAATAGCAGAAATTAAACACTTTGGCTTACAGCGAAGAAATAAAAATGATTTATGTAAAATTGTTCCCCCGAGAAGGAATCGAATCCATAACCACTTACGTTTCCAGTCAGATACTACCGCACTGCGCCGCAATGGCTTCACCCATATTGTGATAGATAGTAATTTATTTAAAGTA
Source organism: Philaethria dido (assembly GCA_033558755.1). Classification (NCBI taxonomy): domain Eukaryota; kingdom Metazoa; phylum Arthropoda; class Insecta; order Lepidoptera; family Nymphalidae; genus Philaethria; species Philaethria dido. The sequence continues at coordinate 33,455 of JAKGSA010000109.1, forward strand.
AACATTAATAGTTATATAAAAAAGAACTATACGCACTTACTCTCACACACACACACATTTTTTCTCGTACGTACGTACGGATGCCTATAAATAAGCACGCCCACATGGACGTGCTATCGGACACACGTAAATAGTTACAAATAATCACGTACGTATGCATTCACACATTCACGTACACACATACTTACGGACATACGCACTCACGCACACAGATGCTTATATTGTTTGACGTGCTGGCTACGCTAATGCGACTGCGGTGGCGACTAGAAGACGTAGTAAGACGAAAGTCTAAACGATGTACTACGCTGAGTCGGCCGCATTATATATCATTAAAGGCCATAATTTAATCCCGTACAAGTCTCACTAAATTAAAAATATTAGATCTATCATAGTGCAAAATGTTCATGTTGCATAAATATAGGTATCAGTTTAAAGAATACTACCCACTGTAATAAAACTTTCTGTATTTGCTTAATTATTATTGCGATGAAATTACGTGAGAAAATACATACTGCAACGCAATATCTTCTTCTCCTCATACCGCAGGCGCAAGACGCGTTAATCTAGCGTAGCTAAGGGGTTAGAAATATAAGAATCGTAATCTGATAGATACGGAAGAAAACAGCATCTATAATATTAAAGTGCTGTATGTTTTACTATTACAGAAAATAAGGAATGATTTACGTGCCGGTGACGGTAAGCCTTGGGTTATTTATTTCACTGAAGAAGATGACGAGAATATACTCTTGCACCAATTGAAAGCTAATATGCCTGATATGAATTTCGGTAATATATATAAATTTATATATGTTTCAATTTATTTCTGGTATAAATTAATCAATGTATAACACTTAAATTTATGAATAGTATTTTTAATCATACAATACATAATCATACAACAGTACAATTTATAATCATACCATACAAATATATCCTTACCTAATTTATAAAAAAACTTTAATTTTAAATCATATATAGTGATATATCGCGTATTCGCGTAGGTGAGATAAACTGTTCGGAGGTGTCGGCGCTGTGCCAGTCGCTGCAGGTGTGGGCGTGTCCGGCGTGGGCGCTGCTCAAGGCGGGCGGCGCGTACCAGCGCGTGTCCGCGACGCCCGCACCCCCCGCCCCGCGCGCACTGCGGGACGCGGCGCGCGCCGAGCCGCTACACACGCTGTCTGCGTCTGACTTTAAGAGGATATACGACGGAGGTACGCTTTCACATTAATATAATAAAAAAGAACTAAAAACTGACTAAACATTATTAATAGATAACTCAAAAACTACTCATCAGATCTTAATTACATTTAAATGGATCCACATGAGAAGCACTAGCTATTTATAAAAAAATCATTAATATCGAATTCACCCAGGGGAAAGTAATGCAGTAACACATTAATAAAAGTACGGTCATATTGAAAACCTCCTTGAACAAAACTAATACAAATGAACATTACCGTGAGTATTATTTGAATCGTCAGGAAACACTTTTTGTAATCGTCATGAAGAGTTCACTTCAAAAACACGATTATTTCAAACTAGACTAATAACGTACTGAGAACTACTACTGGAGTACTAAGAAAATATAACAACACAAAAAGTCAGCGGTAGCGCTGACTCCTAACGTGTTATATACAATATACGTCTTTATATTTACGGTCGGTGTTAGTTGCCGTTGCTATGTAATGTAAATCTCAAAAAATGCCCAGAAGCGTCTAAAGAAGTTTTAATTTCAAAAAAACTTATTTTTCCCGCATAGAATATGCGAAGAATAGTGTAGACACACTCCGTTCTTCCTTTTATGAAATTCTATTTATATAGTTAAAACAAATTTACTTAATCTTATAAGTTAAAGAAAAAATATAACATTCTATGTGTACTATGATATCTTTTTTTTTTTTTTCAACTTCACGCTGTATCCCGCATATAACAGGGTAGGCAGAGATGACATCGAAAAACATTAATTTTATAAGCCATTGTGGTGCAGTGGGACAGCATCTAACTGTAAACGCGATTGGTTGTGGATTCCATTCCCATTTAGGGAAATGACTATATTTAATTTATTTTCATTTCCTTCTCTATCTACCTTGCTATGCAATATAGCAACAAAGCTGGTATTAATCTTGAATTTCAGTGTGCATTATTTATTCATTTATATATTTTTTTGCTTCACGCTGTATGAATTGAGGCGTTGCGTACTGAGTGGCGGAACTCAACACCGCGCTTTGTCTTGTTACCAAACCCAAGAAATGAAAATACTAACTTTTACATTTCTTGGAGTGTGAGTCGAACCCACAACCTGTCGCGTTTACAGTCGCACCCTTATACCTCTGCGCCACAAAAAAATGTATTAAAAATATTACATTATTTTTCAAATCAAATTAAATATGTATTTTCTTTGAACTTTACCTGAACGTATTTGTTTTATTAATAACTTACTTCTTCATGTTCAAATTTACTTCTTTTTCATGTTTAATTTAATAATTAGATTATTTTAATATTATGTTTCCAGAAATGAATGCGTGGGTTCTTCTCGTAGTTCCGTATCAAGTGATATGGGACCATTATGAAGAGCCTTTTACCCAAGCGTGTTTGGAACTCATTGGTGCTGATATCAATGTGAGAATATGTTTAACTAATTTTGTTTACCTTTCGCCGGTGATTTTTATATATAAGTTACATCTAATGATGAAAATAAAAATGACCGACCGAAATCCATGAAAAAACCCGTAAATGAAAAAATGAATTTTATTTTATTAACCACGCTACTTACAAATTGTTGATACAACCAAGCGTATGTACTATGAATTAAAATTTATACAGTTATTAAATGTTTCAGTTCGGTGTAATGTCGTGTACTCTAGACACGGACTCGCAATGTCGCCTCGTCGCCAACAACCAGCCCACTATAATACTGCAGAACGGTACCCACAGACACGAGTACAGCGGGGAAGCTGATACACATCAAATTGTGGAATTTGTTCAGCTTATCAGAGAAAGTGCTGGTTAGTGAGCTTTTTTAAAATTGATAGTTCAATTATTCTTTTTTGAAATTGACGAAGATTTATTTAAAATAATGTATTTTCGTTAGGAAAAGAATTATTTGTATCTGAATTACCAAGACTTATAAAACTTTGAAATTAAAAAAAATTTTAGTATATTATTCTGTACAAGTGATTTTTATCTGATCTCTATTAGATGTTCAGATATTTTTTAACAGTTCTTTATGTTTCTTATGTTACAAACATATATGTGTAATGTTTTCAGATTATATAATTATATAAAATATGTTTACCAGACATGGAGTTGACAGAAGAGCAAGCTCTAGAAGTGTCTTCCCCGTCGCGCGAGCAGACGTGGCTGGTGGCGTACTTGCCCGCCGCCTGCGACCGCTCCTGTCGACAGCTACTGCACGAGTGGCGCCTCATAGCTAAGCGGGTGCATATTTATACACACACACATGCAAACCAAACATGCACTCACATACGGTTGCCCACTCCCTCTTGCATACACACGAGCAGGCACATACATATACACGCACTCGGCGACCACATGACTTTTGGTACTATACGTGTAGACGCACACACGCATACGTACGCACCCATAAGCGTACACGGGCACCACATAACATGTGGCACATATACGAACGCACATACACATCTACGTGCACACGGGACACGTATTTAAGATTTAGTATATATACAAGTATACGCACACACGTATATATATACACGCATACGCACACACGGAGACCTACATTTTTTTTCAAATATACAAGTTTTGGCACATATACCAGTATGCACACACGCATATCCTAACATTTGTACACAAACGTTTTTGTTTCTGAGAGCACGCACAGATGCATACAATACCAGCATATACACGGACGTATGTACGCGTACATAGACATACGTGTACGTATCCGCTCGCTCACATACACAAATGTAACAGGAGACACTCAATAGCAACAACAAAGCGTTGTTGTCACAACGTTGTTGTTGTCTTCTGTTTCAGAACAAATACATTGAAATTTAGGTTTAGGGAAATGTACCCTATAAACTTTTTAGGCACTGCATGTATAAAACATTTTACTCAAAAACTTATAAAGGCAACGAAAAAATACTTTTTAAACTTTACAATTGACATAGAACGGAGGTACTATAACGCATATGTATGTTGCCCTAGTACCTCCACAACAACAATTGTATATATGTAAGAGGAGGGGTGCTATCTTCTTCAATAAAACTTTCATGATTGCTCATGATATCTATTTATTTACTCCAATAGTCACTTCAATAGTCTTAGACTTAATTTAAACAAAACTATAAACTTCAGAGGTGTGGTCCGCTTGAGCTCCTCGGATAGAATGTCCCAACACTGCTTTTTTTTTTTTTCGAATGTGTAGTATGCTGTTGGCCATAGCGGCCTCTACAGCGTCACCGGGCTTTGTGAGGGGCCGAGCTTGATGAGCTCTGACCCTGGCTTGGCCTCCTCGAGAGGAGGTCCATCAGCTTAGAAGTGCGGTGTCGCAAGGGCGCCTCCTGTGAGGCCGAACCTCGGCTTGCGTACACCGCTTGTCGTGGGGGATTTGCAGCCTACTGGGTAGGGCGTTGGATGCCCTGTTTGGAATTTAATGACCTTGTCGCGCCGAGGCGTGAACTGGCCGTAGAAAAATAAGGACCTCGTCTCCACCGGCGGGGACGGTGTGTGTGTCTAGTGCGTTTGCGCGTGTGTCTTATCCTACCCGTATGATGAGGATCGTTTACGAGTGTAATGGCGTCAGCATTTTCTGATAGAACGTGTCGGGGCCTCGGTGGCCCCCAGGGACGTTTCCTAATATCGTAGGAACAGGCGTTTACCACCAGCTGGTTTGGATGTTTAGCAGCTCTATCGAAATAACTGCTGGAGAGTTTTCTGCAATGCTCTTTGATGGAATCGAGCTTAGTGTCTCTATGGAGGTCGTGAGAGCGCACGTACCACGGGGCACCCGTGGCATTGCGTAAGAACTTATTTTGGAGTACTTGGAGTCGGTACAGGTCAGTCTGTGCGAACACAACACTGGCGTATGTGAAAATTGGCCTGACACAGGTTGTGTACAGGCGGATCTTGTTTTTGAGGGACAATTTACTTTTTGAGCAGATCAATGGATAGAGCCGGCTTAAAACGAATAGGGCTTTGTGTCGGACATAGGTGATATGTTCTCTGAAGGAGAGTTTGCTGTCTAATATTACGCCTAGATATTTGGCGGATTTTTCCTCTGGGATGGTGGTGTCTAATAGTTTGACGTATGGCATGGTGTCATGTCTGCGTAGAGGGAAATACACTGTGGTACTCTTCTCAGGATTTACCTCTATGCGCCATTTGAGGAGCCATTTACCTAACTTATCTAGGGCTGTTTGAATGTTCTCAGCTATTTTTACTGAGTTGTAACTAGATGAGTATATTGCGGTGTCGTCCGCGAAAAGGGCTAGACGCGTGCTTCGCGTTCTTGGGATGTCGTGAGTGTACAGATTGTACAGAAGCGGGGATAAGATGGAACCTTGTGGAACACCTGCCCTGATGGGGCGACTGGTGGACAGAGTACCTTCGACTCGGAAGCGGAAAGAGCGATTTGATAAGTAGTCTCGTAGGATGTGCACGAGCCTATCTGGCACTTTTGCTTTTAACAGCTTAACAATTAAACCGTTGTGCCAGACTTTATCAAATGCCTTTGCGATATCTAAAAAGACTGCGGCTGATGGCCTACATTTACGTGCGCTCATCAAGTCTTCCGTGAGGCGGTGGACTTGATTTACGCTTGAATGTTGGGCTCGAAAGCCAAATTGCTCGGGGGGTATGATATCTTCGGCCTCAACAAAGGCCTTGAGGCGCGTAAGGATGATACGCTCATAGATTTTGCCCACAGTGCTTAAAAGACTGATAGGGCGATAACTAGCGGGGTCGGTTCGGGGTTTCCTAGGTTTATGGATGCCTATGACTATGGCTACTTTCCATTGATCGGGGAATGAGCACTCTTGAAGGAGAGTGTTGAATATGGTGACTAGAAGAGTCAGAATGTGTATGGGTAGGCAACACTGCGACGACCGGGCATTTTTATAGTCCATTTCGGCGATGATTCACTCAGAACACGCGCAGTGGCGTGATTTGATTTACCGCTCCGCTATTGGAGTGGGACGATGATTCACTCGGAACATGCGCAGTGGCCTGTTTTGATTAACCGCGCCGATATATACACTATATGACCTTAAGTATATACGATCGGCGTTGTTTACTGTTGCTAGGCGACCATTGTAGTATATTTTGTCATCTCAGAAAATCAAAAGAAAGAAGTTTTTATTTCAAAAATCATAAAAGAAATGGCGGTGATAATATCGACATCCTAATACTCGTAAGGTGTCCGTCTTTCCCTACTTTACTATACAACGTTATTTCAATCAATTAAAAAAATAGGGCTGTCGTGGCGCAATGGTGCCTGTCCGGTATAGCCTGCAACTATACCCGGACAGGTTGTGAGTAAGATTCTCTGGCTAGGAATAGAAAATATTAAATAATATTTAGTATTTTCATTTCCTCGTTCTGGAAAGAAGGCAAAGCTCGGCGTTAAGTTCCGTCACTCAGCACGCAATGGCTTAATTCGGCGGAAAGGAAATGTTAAAAAAAAATATATTTTATACTTTTTATCCTCCGCTCGACGGCACAATTTTGCAGCAACCAGTTTCAGAATTTCATTGTATTTGCCGGTACTCAAATTAGAAACGTAGAAAAATAGCCGAGCTCGAATGTATTAACACTAGGTTCCCTCTGCCCACCCTTCTATGTGTGGAATACAACGTAAAGCTATAAATACATAAATAAATAACGAATGCTTGTACTAATGAGATACGTTTGTGTGTCAGCTGCGTCCGCTGCAGGCCGTGCGCGTGGCGGCGCTGGCGTGCGCGTCGCGCGGCGGCGGGCTCTGCGCCAACGTGCGCGCGCCGACCGCGCGCCTCTACCCCGCCACCTCCGGACACCACTACACGTGAGACGACTATGATGTAGTAAAATAACTAACTTATTGAAGTCACTTTATTTTTAGATTTAGTCTCTATTTTTTTCTCACGTGAACACTAATATTCTTACCCTGATTAATTTTCAGAGTGAGCCTACAACATTTAACAGAAGCACCATACATATTGGAATGGGCATTGGAGCACATTGACGATTCAGTAGTGAAACTAAACTGGCAAACTTTCACAAAAACAGTCATAGCTGAAGAATTAAATCCTAGCAGGTGATTAAAAAATTATCTTTATTTAAGTGAATTAAAAAGTTCTTAAGATAAATCACTCAATCAATCATCAATCAATCTTAAGAAATGTTAATTATTTTTTACCTGCATGTATCAATTTGCAATATCTTTTATCTACTATTCATTAAACCCACTCACTCCACAGTTCGTAAATAACAGCCTCACACTTTTGCCGCATAGCAAAATGTAGTCGTGTAAATTTGAGACACTGTATGTTGAGTGGTGGAACTGAACGCCGCGTTTCATATCAGAACAGGAAAATATTTCAAATAGAAAACTTACAACCATTGCGTTTACAGTCATATATAGTTCTATTGGCCATGTAATGAGAAGTTACCCCTGTAAAGTCAGTTCGTGAGCAGTTTTCCTAATCACATTTCTGCTGCTTTTTTCAGAAACAAAAAACCTTGGCTCGTCTATTTTCACTCGCCAAGATGCTACCGATGTTATGAAATGTTTCCTGACTTTGCAATTATAGCTATTGTGAGTACTTTTTAAAACGTTTTCATTAGATTCACATGTATTTATCTATCTGTCAATGTAAGAAAATCTGCCAGCCATCAGATTTTTTTCAAAATTTGCACACGAGTCCAGATCCATTGACATCACGTTATTTTCATAATATGAACCTAAATTGATCTTGCCAAGATTAACAGAATAACCAGAAAATAATTAGCTATTCTAGTTCAAAAAATATTATTTGATATGATAACTACTAGTATGATAACTCACAACCAAATGTAAAACGTAAAAAATGTGGTAATGACTTTTCAAATCATAATCATTAAAAGAATCTTGTTTATATTATCAAAATTATTTATATATAATTTAATATAAATAACTTCTCTATTTTCAGAAATTAAGCAGATATATACAATTTGGAAAAGTGAATTGCATGACAGAAAGAAGCCTTTGCCAGCATGAGCATATAAATAGCTACCCTTCAATCAAACTATACCTCAATAGAAACCGACAGAACACTGTCAGCCGAGTAATTCCCTTCCAGCCAAAGCATTATAAAGAATTACTTATAGATATAGAGCCTCATTTGAGAGGTTATGATAAAAAAATATTTTCAGATATTGATAGTATGAATATCAAAAGCCATATCAATTTTAGAGATGAATTGTAATGAAATTTTAGATAGGCATGCAATCTTTAGTAGAGCAAATATGTATATTTTTAAGTTATACATGTTTCGTATGGTGTTAAATATGTTATAAAAAAACTATAATTAAAGGTAGCAGAAATACTAAGAATTAATTACCCAGTAATTGGTACTTAAAAATTATTACTTAAAAAAAATCAAATAATAAAAGTCCATTAAAAATATATAAATAATATGCAGACTATGGGTGCTTTAAATATGTCATAAATATAAATTTCATTTTAGTGGGGCCATTATAATATAACCTACATGATGATTTTAATCAATTTTACATCACATACTTAAGAAAGGAGAATATCGTAAATGCTAATTTTATTGCTCATAGTAATGCCACAGGCGGCCTGAACATATTATGTATAAGTTACATACATTATTAAGCTTGTTTCTCAGTATATGAATTCTCACTTAAGTATCTCATAGTTTTAAAGGTTTCTTTATATTAAAAAGTTAAGCCATCATTCCTCCTAATATAACATTTTATTTAACAATAGTCATATGTCCTACATCGGAGTAGAATTAAAAATATACCTGTTATTTATATGTTAATGAAAACATTTGTGATTCATTTAAAAACTTAAATAATTCATTTAAAAAATTAAATATTTGTAGAATAAACAGTAACTGCATTAGCAACTGAAATATTTTATGAAAAATTCAAGAATGTGCCAGAATGGTTCTTCGGACCAGCTTATTTATTTTTTAAAAATCTTTTGAATGGTTTTCTAGAAATTTTGTTGCTGCCGTTTTAGTGTTATTGTAGATACTGAAATATACGAAAAAAAAGATTTTACATGATCTCAATGTTACGATCTGCATAGTGTTCATCACATCCTGATACATATAATTTAAAATGTATATAAGACTTTATACAATTTTTAACATGCTTTTATTCATTTCTATATATTGAGTATCTGTAATTTTTGTTGAAAATTTGCACAACAATATATATTAGTTATTTCACAGTATACTCGTATATCTGATATCTTCGTCAGAGCCAACATCATCCAAGATGATAAGAAAGTACCTTAAAGCATTTTTTAGTTTTATTTTTTAAATGGTTCTGTGATTATTATTCCTTATATAATATGCTATAATTTTAAAACTCAAAATAGAACAGTATTTTGAACAATGAAAGTTAAATATTGTTTCAAGAATTGCATTTTTATAACAAATAATTATTATTGTATTTTGAACTTTTGCATTTATTATATAATCCCATGTGATAAATCAAGTCAATATTTTTATAAAATCCTATATTTATAGAATTATTTTTGGGATTTTTTAATATTTTTTTAAGTGTTCTCCACACAATATTAATAAGAAAAATGTTTAAGAATAAAAAATAGGAAAATAAAAATTTCCAGCATTTGGATGCTTTCGCTAAGACACGGGCTCATGTAACTATTACTAACTACAATTCAATTGTATATGTCTAAATTTAATTTTACTTTGAAATTATTAATGTATTTCCTTTTATTAATGTGTTACTTTTAGAATCTCTTTCTATATATATATATATATATATATATAATGAACTAATTTATTGTTACTTCAATATACCTGTTTTTTTTTATTTTACAAATATATATTTCAACTCTTTGAGTGTTTTATTAATAATTATAATTTAAAAAGGCCCTTAATTGTGTGAAGAAATATATTTATATAATATAACCATTAAATAACAATGGAATGATTATTTATAGTAGTATTAAAGAAAAATGATTGCTCCTTTTTTTAAATATTGTTTTATTTGTGTATGTGATTAATTTATAATAGGCATCTTCACATACAGCATCTGAAAAAGTAAATGAGAATATTGCATGATAAAAGATTATAACACAAATAAAACCTAATTTTATAACACAAATCAAAAATATATTTATTTCAAGTAATTAAGTTACTTATTATGTAACATATGCCTGAAACTTTATTTGGATAGAAGAAAATGTAATATTTCCTATTTTGGGATATTCTCAGAAAATCCTCTCCCAGTGATTCTGTACATTTCCAATGGAACCTAATGACTATATCAAGTTTCGTTATCCAGTAGCTTTGCATTATAAGCAATGCTAAGTAACAAGAATAATTGTATAGGTATATAGTATTAAATAACCTTTGGAAAAAACTATATTAAATATTTTTCTGTCAAAAAGTATTAACATATATTTCAAAGATTTATTGACGAAGAATTTTATACACATTATCTTGTCCAGTCAACTACAGGTTGAAAATATAAAATATAAAAAACAAAAAAGAACTTACATCTTTATTTCTATTCAATTGGGCATCAACTATATCTTGATCAATACTACAAGGCAAGAAAAAGTCCACACATTCAAAGAGGCCTTTGGAATCTAAAACTAATCTGTCTTCTCCCACTTCTAGGTTAAGATCTTTTAGTTCAACCTGCAAATGTTTATATAAAATATACATAAATTATTAAAGAATAAATAATAAAATAACACACTGACTTCAAATATAAGCATCTTAAAAGTATGATAGATATTTTAATTTAATTAATTTATTACATACGGATGCAGGTATCATAAATTCTGCTAACAAATATTCTATTTCCCCAGTGGGTGGCTCTCGCCTCAGTCTATAAATGAATTCTTTCTTAGGTACATTCCCATGTGGATTTTTAAGTGTTGGTTTCTGTATTTCCTCTATTAAAGGTCTAGTTTTTTCTTCACATTTTTTGACATCTCTGATTTGAATTCTATGAGATTGCAATGTACCAATAGATTTTCTGTTTTTGAGTATTGTAAACCTCTGCATATCTAATTCAAACTGATATTTATCTTGCAGGCCCTCAAATACAACCGTTAAAAAAAATGTTTGAAAGAGATCATCTTTCTCTATTTTAGAAAAAAAATCTGGGTTTATTGCAACATCATAAACTGTTGCTGGTGAACCAGATTTATCTGGTTCTGTTCTCCCTTCACCAATACTCATAGGAACTCTATAACTGGAAGGATCATCAGAATTTAATATTTGCATCAACTCTTCATTACTGATATCTCTTGGACATGGAATTGCTTCAGTAAGACAAACATTAACAAATACCTTTTTATTATCTGACTTAGTGAATGTCTTTACACAAAATCCTAAAATAATAATAATTATTATTAATATTAATAGTATAAGTAGGTAATAAATAATAAGTATAAATTCAATTTTTAAAGTGCCTAACCTGGTCTAGGTTTTACGACTTGTGAAGGAACTGTCTCTGCTAGTAATTTATTAAATTCTTCTTCCACGGGATTATCCTGCAAATAGTATAGACAATTTCAGTTCAATTCTTGTAATAAATATATATCAATAGTAATGTTATGTCAACTTATTAATCATCTTTTTTTTATTTTAGTATATAATAAAATATTTACCTTAATAATTCTCATATTTTTCTCCATTATTGTTGGATCGATTTCGAGCGTTATTGATTTTTTCTTCATATTTTAACAAAGTAAATAATTTTGTTTCTATGGGAACTCTCTTGTTTTGTTTTTGATATAAATAGTCAGTGCAGGGAGCGAATTAATATATGCACAAGAAAATAAATAAACTTCTATAATCTATCCTCAACCATAGATCAGAAATGACAGTTCTGCAATTCCAATGAAATACTTTAAAATCCATGGCTATTATTTTTATGAGCTAGATAATATTTGTGAAGGAACGAATAATTTAATTAAATGTGAAGTAATATTGTAACTATTACAATATATTATAATATATCAATACGTTTAAAATAAAAAAAATATCTTAACATTTATTTAACAAATTATATATATATATATATATATATATATATATATATATATATATATAT
>JAKGSA010000109.1:66880-134955 GCA_033558755.1 Philaethria dido
TAATACTATAAATTAAATAAATACCAAATTTACATACAATTATAAAATCAACTACATAAGTTAAGACCTTTGTACCCAAAGGTCCAACGACCGCTATAAATTTAGAGATAATGTATGTATTAACCAACACAAAGCATACCTTATGTAAATTTTGCCTGATTTAAAATAAATATATATTTTTTAAATAAGGATTTTGATATATTAAAATATGTAACATTTTTATACAATATAAAGAAATAAGACCAAAACTTTAAAAATACTGTTTTGTTTTGAGAGTTCAAAGTAATTATACTTCTTTTTATTAACTTCACGCTGCATTAAGTACATAGCACAGTAGACAGAGGGAACCTACGAACCTGTATTAAGACAATTCAACTAGTAGTGGCGGATCTACCAGCAGGGTGACCTTTTAAATTTGTGGACTGATTTGTTTTGGTACCTCATAGAAAATAAAAAGATCTCTTTTTTCATGATGTCTTACAGATAAAAGTCTCCGGGACAATATGCTAGTGAACAATTTCCAAGATTATGTTAATTCTTAAAACAGCCAGTCTGACAAATATGTGCATGTAATTTGAAAATTACATGCACTTTTGGGCGCATGTATGTATATTGTAGTTCCCACCTATCTGATTATGTCAGTTTTGCTACTGGTTAGAGGCTGCGGCTGGGCTGACTGAGCTTTGTATATAATTTTGTCTTTTTAATTTCAATATCGTAAATGACTTTGTGAAAATTTTTATCAATTTATATCTAATGTATTGATTATGATGTGCTTAACCCGTAGTGGAGTCAAGACGAAAAACGGGTAGAACGATGAAAAAAAGAAAATAAGGAAAGAAATAATGAAACGACAAATTTTACGCTTGAAAAAAAAATGCCTTGCAGTGATGTTTTAGCAACAGTTTTGCCTTTAGCGTTACAGAACTGAAGACATATGTAATAATATTGCTCTGGAGTTGGACGTAACATAGAAAATTCTGGAAACACCTTTTATCTCGTGAACAATCGTATGGTATTGCAATACAATCGTATGATAATAAGAATATGTCTGGGGTATACAGTGGCTTCCACTTTATGGGTATAACGCGTCCCGGCCCCGCTTGAAAAGTCGCCGCAGCTTCATGCAATCCACCACGGCTTTGGATTGTGATCCGAATCGTGCCAAAGAACAGCTGTGGGAGATTAAGCACCCACCCCCTCCAGGGTTTGTCCCTCCTAAAGAGAGTTTACCTCCAGGCCACATGCTACTTTGGCCAACCTGGAAATCGCTCAATCGCTTGCGTAGCCAGTTTGGCCGCTGCAAAGAACACCTTGCAAAGTGGGGATACACCTCGCAGGGTCACACGTCTTGTGACTGTGGTGCCAACCCACAAAATATGGCGCACTTGCTTGTCTGTCCCAACTGCCCATTCACTTGCTCAAACAATGACCTTGTTGAGGCAACAGATGATGCAGTCAACGTGGCTACGCACTGGCAAAACATAATTTAAACATTCAATTCATTGACACGAAGAAGAAGAAGAGTGGCTTTCAAGTAAACTTAAGCACCGTTTGCATTTTCCTTATAAGGAATGATCCTCGTTCACAATGCTGAAAGTATTTGACAATTGAAGTTAGGGAAGGAAATACATTAAATAGGTTGATCTGGGACAAAATAATGAACGCATGATGAACTTTGAGATTCATGGCATGACGTTCTTAAAGCTTTGAAAACGGTCAGAAATTATTGTATAGAAAATTTTAACTAAGTTCTAAGATAATAGTAGGAGAATTTTACCATAAAATTCATTAACCTACGTGTTAATCACACGTCTACTTATTACGGAAAGGCCAAGACGTTAATTACTTTCCAAGAAAGTGGATACTTTTTATCTTCTATTAAAGCCATCGTTCAAAATATCCCTTGTGAGCGAGTAACTTAATAATAAATAACTTTTAAAGTCCACAGTACATAAAGTCGTTTCCGAGATTAATTCAAAAAGTTCATCAGATCTCGTTAAACTTTGTACTTAAAGTACATAGAAATACAGGCTTCTGTGAAGAAAACATCCAGTTCGACTCGTAAGAATTGACGGTTGTTTTGCCATCTCCAAAGGATTAATACTGAGCTTATATTTAATAATCTAATTATACAATGCTTGCACCTCTCGTTTCTCTTTTGATCGTATATTTACCTCGACAATAACCTGTTTTATTTATTTGGAAAAAATCTTACTCACGTAGTAAGATATATATAATATTTACATAAAAATTAGATATATAAATAAATCAATTAAATAATTGGATACAATTATTATATTCCATTTTTAATTAATAAACGAGGTCACGCATTGATAAGCTTCACTTTTCAGCCTATCCCTGAAATTATTTGAAATCTGCTTAATACAAAAGCGACTCAAAAATTAATTTTGTCACTTCCTAGTTATTATACAATAATATTTATTGTAGATAATATTTATATAATACTAATTTCATCTGTTTTTCGCTTTACTTTTAAGACTTTGAAGGTATGTTTGCGATCAAGACACTTTCTTTAGATGAACATTAACATTAACAAATCAGGTTAACAAATATGGTTGTATCTGATTCTATGCTGCAAATGGATTGCTTAAAGATAAGTTTGATTGAAAGATGTTATCTTTTACTTACAAACATTGATCCCTTGAATAATGATCAAAGATAAAAGTCAAATTAGGCTAATGTTATTTGAATTAGATCTCTCAAATAACATGATTTATTCCTAAACTAGTTGCTGCCCGCAGCGTAAAACGTACATTATCAAGGAAAAAATATTAATTATACTAAACAACATTAGTAAGATATAATTTCCATGATGATGTAGTGTAACTAGTCTCTTAGTTTCAAAGGTATTCCAGGTATCTGATATTTGTATCCTAAAAAATATATGCTTATCATACTAAACAAACATTCTCTTCTTGATCTAACAGTGTTTCATAATAGATATTGCATGATAATTTTCTGATAACTTTTAGACGTCAAGGGAAAGTGCTCATTATAATGAACAACTTTTGTTAAAACGTTAATCGCTATTAATTTATTTCTTACAGTTTAGCTGATCACTAACTCCACATAATTTGATTTTTGTATTCTAACGGAAACTGGCTATATTTCTTTCTTATTTATAATGTAGCTATACTTTGTAGTCCTTCGTAAAATTTTTCAGTTGCATAATTTTTATATGTCATGGCAAAGTCATTGTGGCATTTGTGTTTTAGTTTTGTTTCTGAAAATAACTGTTTACAAAGTTAACTATCTTGTTATTATATATACAAAATATTAAATTAAGATTATTGAAATCATAGACTATACCCTCGGGGAAGTTATTATATTTAAATTATTTTGATTTGCTTTGTTTGGTA
Source organism: Philaethria dido (assembly GCA_033558755.1). NCBI lineage: Eukaryota > Metazoa > Arthropoda > Insecta > Lepidoptera > Nymphalidae > Philaethria > Philaethria dido. The sequence continues at coordinate 70,264 of JAKGSA010000109.1, forward strand.
AGGCAAAGCGCAACGATAAGTGTCGCCATTCAACGCTTAGTAGAAGAACGGAGAGTCTTTACACGGATTGAGTTACTTTAGTATCTCTGTCCAGAAAAAAAGCGTAAACCGTTATAATACAGGACGTTAGTTTGTTTTTGAATATAACATTCACAGTAAATGTTTATTTATAAATACTTCTCACTATAGTTCTAGTAATAGTTTTATTTATAATAGAAATGTACTATAAATAATGTAAATTGAAATGCTTCTCATAGAGCTTATTCTAATGTCAAGATCTTCTTATATTGAGAACTTAAGATAGAGAAAAAACCCTATATCGACATTGGCCTTATACCCATTAAAACTTCACCGCTGACTTAGGCCACGGGAGCACTCCAGTCTTCTGTGAATCTCAGCGGCGGGAGCCGACAAAGCAACTTGCGTAGTCTAGGGTCACCACCCTTCCTCCTAGACGGCCTGCTTGGAGTAGCAAACGGGAGGGATCAGCGCGCGCCTGCTTGGGCTTGGGAAAATTACAGAATACTCAATATTCATTGTGAAACGCTTAAATTTAAAATGGTATTTAATTATGTAAATAAATTATAATTTAGATGATTTATAATCTAATAAATCTTATTACTAAACAAAGTTCTGTTTTTATATGTTTATCTGTAGGTGAATACTGACTTCTACCAGAGGCAAAACAAACCTCTTTGTTGATATTCAAATTCGTATTGTATGAACAAACTTGAGGTCGTATCGGAATCGCATTTAGAATCTCAGCAATGTAAATTACGAACTTTATCAGTTTATTCACTGGTTGCTCTTGTGTCAAGAGAATAATTGAATCTAGACTAAGGTAAAACAGATATTTTAAAAGTAGAATATCTTTTACATACGTATGTTAAAATTATGATATTACAAGTAACAGATATACAAGATATGAAACAGATATACAACTGATATCTGTTTCATATCTTCAACGAACCTGATAGAACAGATATACAAGATATGAAAGATGTGACGACACTGTTTCTATTTTTTGGTTCCACTACAACTATACTATGTATCTAACATAGATACCTACGTCTTAGCTAACAAAGGATTATAAAGTTAATATACACATTTTTACATTAACATTGAGTGGGACCAACATCTCGCTTTGTTTCACCTATCTGGACAAATCAAAGTGACAGTATTAACATAAGAAAACTATTCTGAAACATATATTTCAGAATTGTATATATGTATAATGTTTGAACGCTGTAAAATTAATGTGTTTTAGTAAATTATATAATAGTGTACTAAGTGTGTAATGTACTATACTCGTATACACAAAAATAATCTCTTACAATAATTCAGCAAATATAGTCTTAGAAACTTAACTTAACTTTTTGCTGAACTGAACAACACACATAATTATAAAAAACAAAAAACCAGACTGCTACAAATACAAATAAATTAGGCTAATTATGTATTATATATTTGAAATGAGGTAATTAAACCCTTTCATTTGTTACTCCACACGGTACCCATCAATATTTTTTTTGTTTTTATTCATAATGTAATTGGCTTTAGAAGACGCCATATTTAATTAAGAGTGACGTCACATATCTCAGAACACTTGGAGTATTAATACCTATCTAACGTCACCATAATATCGAAATTAACAAGCTGTCCACTGATAAAAATATATATACTTTTGTACTTTGATTTTAAGCTTTGATCCTATGATGTAGATTTTTAATTTATAAAGAAGTAATAAAAAAGTTCTGTGGTAGATTAATAATTCCCGTGATGTCTAATATCGTTACTTTAAGTACAAAAAAAGCTAACCATGCTTGTTCTCATAACTTTATTATGAAAATTTTATACTTATTAGGGGAACTATTTTAGTTACATTACATTCTTCTGCTTACAATTATCTTATAAAGTTTTGACCGTATAAGCAATTTGCTTTCGAACAAGAATGCTTTCATTTTTCAAACTAAAATTTCCATATTAAATAAATGTAATTTCACATCTTAAGGGGTAGGGAGGAAATGGTTGGCTTAAGGTCAAATCATACGAAAAAAGCCATGTTTTTTGATTTTTGTAAATTACGTTACGTTAGCTAGTCTTTGCCACCTTCATTATTTATAACAACTCTGTGTATATACTATTATTGTTGTTGAGATATTAGGACAGTAAAGATATATGATTACATGTAAAGAGTTTGCGCTACCAATGACTTCTTACGTGTTATATTTTCGTAGTAGTAGCTCTACGTATTTTATTACTCAGTTTCAAATAACGACATACTACAAAACTGGTTCTCTTATTCCCTCGCCTACCCTGCTACATGCGGGATACGCGCGATATGATAAGGAGTATCCTATAGTCTTTCCCAAGGTCTAGACTATTTGTCAAAATTGGTTAAGTGGTGAAGTTGTAAACAGTTAAACAATCTTACATGATTTTACGTTTGACAATAAGGAACTTCCATACAAACTTTTCAAAAAAATGATAGAGGGGATTGAAATAGGGGTATTTCAACCTCCTCTATCATTTTTTCCGCGATAAAAAGTATCCTATGTCCTTTCCCAAGTTTAGTTCTATCTTCAAACCGAATTTCATCAAAATCGGTTCAGTGGTTTAGGCGTGAAAGCGTAACAGACAGACAGAGAGACAGAGTTACTTTCATATTTATAATATTAGTAAGGATTATACAAAATCAAATATCATTGTTTTATTTTTGTGTGCGTCATTTTATTTAATAATTAATTATAATATAAGCTATAACAAGCATAGAAGATTAACTGGCTTGTGCGTTGGGAGGAATTAACTTTCATAGATTTGTAAACTATTTTTTCTATCATAAGTGTGTGAACATATTAAATATAGTATAGACTTATAATATAAGAGTAGAAGCAATGAATTGGTTAGTTCTCATTTTTTTGTTTGTTAAAATTCCTACTAAACCGTGACTACCTCGGCAGGGATAAAGCGTGAAATTAAAATTATAGAAAAATTGAAAAAATATACTTTGCGATAATCAGAGAAAAAGTTTTATAATCATGAAATGTCAGTATGCTCACGTACGACTTGTTTATATGTTTTCCTTCTGAGCCCTTCCATTACCCTTGCGCCAAGTTCTGGGTGTATCTTTGAAAATATCTTTACGGTTCTTTCTTGTATAAATTTCGCTGCCAACTTTAAACTATCAACTATATTTTCAATCAATCTATCTCTTTCGTCATATGTCAAGACATTTACATAAAAATCTGTCATTTGGTCAAAGTTGTCCGGTTCAGTTTCTTTTATAGATATTAATGGTTTACTAGTATTATCCATATAAGGTACAGGACCGTTAAAAGAGTTTGGATAATAGTTGGGAACATCTTGCATGTTATCGTAAAGGTAGGGTCTGCCATCTCTATTGTAAGTTAATATGTCGTTCAAAGGACAATTCACCTTGATCCTATTAAAATTGGCGCCTAACCGATAGTAAAGAGCGTCACGGTAAGACAAGCGTCGTGCTTCGAAAATATTGTCCGGTGATCCGAGTATTCCTTCTATCAAGTTACTTGGATTGAAAGCCAACTGTTCTATATCAGCGAAATAATTTAAGAAGTTTCTATTTAAAACTATTTTACCTATTTCAGTCAGTGGGTACTTATTGAGTGAAAGAATTCTAGTTACGTCAAATATACGATGTTCACCAGCTTCCTCTACTTGTGCCGGTGTAAGAAATTGTGCAGCTAATATCCAAGACGGAAAGCGGCCTTTTGCAATAGAATTATATAATTGTCTTGTGCTGTAATCAGGATCATCAGCAGTGATTTCACTGGCTTCTTTAGCTGTTAAATTTTTAACGCCAGCTTCTGGTATTAAATGAAATCTTCCATAAAATACATCTCCTTTGCTATTTTCTAATTGGAATGTATGAATGCTGTGCCCGGGCATATGAATATAGCCATTTGGAGTTCCTAAATCACTAAACAGGCGTAAGAATAAATTAATACTTTCGGGCTGTAGCGTCAAAAAATCCCAGAAGGAGGTTTTATCGAAGAGGTTAGTGGCTGGATTCCTTTTTAGTGCATGGGCAATAGATGGCACAAGACGAGAATCTTTTATCACGAATACAGGATGGTTAAGGCCTATCATGTCAAAATTTCCATGTTCCGAGAAAAATTTTACGGAAAAACCAAGTAAGTCACGCGAAACGTCACTGGCTCCTCTTTCGGTTATAAGAGATGAAAATCTTACTGCTATGGGGGTTTTCTTTCCCACTTTGCTAAATATACTTGCTTTGCAAATGTGGCTTATGTCTTTTGTTACTTTAAAGTATCCGAAAGCTCCTGTTCCTTTCGCGTGGACAACACGTTCTGGAAGTCGTTCTCGAGAAAAATGTGTCATTGTATCCATGAAAAACTCATTAAAAATAAGTCTTGTGTTCAATGTACTAGACGCTTCAGAGAACGGGATTGGTTTTCCTGCGCTGGTTGTCATTATACCAATAGGACTCTGAAAAATAAAATAGTTAGTAAAAATATAACTTGACGACGTAAGACTGTGTGTTCTATAAAATAAGTGCATTAGAATGATATTAAACGTAACAAAATAACAAGTAGAGGCTTATCGTGGCGTAGAATTTATTAAAATAAATATTTAGTATTTTCATTTTCTTGCTCGGGTAACAAGGCAAAGTACGGCATGGAGTTCCGCTTTTCAACAGGCAATGCCTCAATCCGGCGGAAAGTGGGGAACGGAAATCTTAAGATTACGGAGTGTCTTTACGCTAGGTTCTCAGATTCCCTCTGCTTACCCTGCTATGTGTGATACAGCGTGAAGCTGAAAAAAAAAATAAAAACTACAAGTTCAGTTGTGAAATTACACTATTCATTTGTAATAAACAAAAGATAAATAGGCTAAAGCTATCAAACTTGTAAATATCTTTAAAAATATTTCTTAGCTAGTTAATATATTAAATTTATCGTTATTGTATGTTTATATGCGCTATTCCTGCATAGCAGGGTAGTCGGAGAGAGCCTAGGGTCACGACACTCTGTTCTGTTCGTTCCACTTTCCTCCCGAAATCAAGACATTGCGTGTTAAGTGGCGGAACTGAACGTCGCACCTTGTCTTAATAGGACGGAGAAATGAAAATACTTAGTTTAAATATGATCATTCCCCGAATGGGAATCACATCTAAGATGCATCGCGTTTACAGTAAGACGTTATCCCTCTGCGTCACTGTGGCCACAATAATTATAGATTTTAAGGTTGACCCACCTTATGATGTTTTTTAAAAATCTCCAACTGTTCGTCCGCTGGATCAGTACTCACAGCGCTTGTTAATAATATCGCCATTAATAACGTGTACATTTTAAAAAATAATAAAATAAAACTTTTTAATTTGAAATCATCGCTTAAGGCTTAACACGCGGTCTGCTTTCGTAAAAACGAATATATGCTTTTATCAGTTTTTCCACCGAAACATTTATACACATTGATAAAATGTTATTTGGGTACAAAGTAGATAATTATTAGCTAAATTATAGTTTTGAATTTTTATTTGTTATATTGGAAGTGATTAAAATTCAATATACATTTATTTTAGAAGAACTTCTTTTTTGTGCTTTAAAGATATTTGTGTCTACATTTAATCAAGTTGTTTTGCATTATGCATTACATTTGTTACCTACAGGCAACACGTGACCAATGTAAAGCATAACGCAAATCAAATTAGACTCAAAAACGCATTTATCGAAATTATACGCTATGAAATCCGTCATGTTGATTATATGCAATACATTTAATTTTTTACACAGAGATTTACAAAATATTAATACATCTATATAGGTATATAAAACAGAACAAAATGACTCTGGCTTGAAATCTATGCTTAAAACCTTTAAGTGTCTATTATAAATAAATTAATAATAATAATAATAACTCCCCCTGGGGATCATCTTGTCGTGGTTAGGGGTTTCACGGATATTAGGTACTGGTTTATAATTTATGTTACAACAGTAATTAAATAATTACTATAAAGGCCACTAAGAACTTGGCGAACCATATCAAAACTAACAATCCCAAACCCCTTTTGTGCTATGGAAATAAATAATAAGAGATATAATTTACGGCCGTCTCCAAGAGTTCGTCGGGACGCATCTGGAGCAGACGCTGGGTGTCTCAGCTTACGAGCCGTCGGCGATGAGGAGCTGAGCAGTAAGGCCCTTATCGGGCTAGATCCCGAAAATAATACAGCCGGAAAAACATCACCTATTATAAGTGAATACTTCTGGGTCATTTCATTTCAAATTCTAAGTTAACCGACATAGTTTAGGATTAAAATACAGATTAAAATAAACTATATCGAAATTATACTTACCGAAATACATTGCAACTATAAAAAAAAATATAGTATCCTTTCATCCATCCATATGGCTATCTTTTTTTTGTAAATTGCGCTAGCTGGACTACATTGTGGCAAACATTTATTAATTACTAGCGGTGCCCGCGCCTTCGTTCGCTTTAAACATAGGATTTTTCACTTATTATCACGTTAAGTACTGCCATATTTGATTTTCGCAACTAAATATTCACCTTGCCTTACCAAATGTTTCTGGTTATAGTCAAACTTTTTACAATTATTCAGTCTGAATATTCTATATATATAAATATCCAAATGTTTATTGGTTTAATCTTAGTGGTGTAATTGTTCTGATCGTTAAGCATTACTTCACCTTGCCTCACTAACAGAAGATGATGTGATATGTTCTTATTTTATGGTTCGCTTAAGAGTCTAAAAGAGACTGGATACCGAAACTAATAGGTTTAAACGGCTCTTCGTAAAAACATAATATTTTATTATTATTACCGTGGAATCTTGATACTTTTCCGGTTGTAGTTCTTAATTTATGTCATAATTAAAGTAAAAAATTAAAATGTAAACTTTTTTAAATATTTAAAAAATACGTATTGATACGTAAGCATAGTGAAAACAATACTTAGAAACATGTGAGTAAAAAAATATAAAATAAACATTTAGTTTTGTTTTTAGGCTTCCATATTTTATATTCTAATGAAACAAAACCTTTTAATGTATATTTCGATGTAAAATTTGGTATAATTTATAGATATTAAGGCGCATTTTATTTTAACGTCTTACAGACTACACCTCAGGCAAAATTAATAAACAGCTCACCTCAGTTGCAGAAGGTTAACACAAAATAATTTACTGAACGCAAGCGTAAATGTTAATCATTTGTCTGTATGCATAAATATTTAAGAAACTTCTATGTATCTGCTTAATGCAATTCTCAATCTTTATAATTGATTTAAAAAAATACACACAATAGGTAGGTGGGTAAGTGGGTGGTAGGTAGGTGAATAAATCACCCTTTTTAAATAATTTACACAAAATTTCAATCATTACTGTATTTGACAGGATGGACATCAAATGTTTGACTGACAACAAATGTTAGGGTAAATGATTTATCTTTTATAATACATATTCGTCGATTTTTCATTGTTTTTAAGATGTATTCTGCTATTCGGGGCGGAAACAAATCCAATGAAAAAAAAGTCATGAAAATTGGTCCAGCAGAGAGTTATAAGTGTTGTAACAAACCCGACTTTCTTTTATATATATAGATATAGATTATGTGTTCATTCTTTATGGGTCGATGAAATGTACCTAAAATTGATTATATGATTTTTATGAAATAAATGTATATCTCTTGTTCTCTTTTTCATTTCTTTTAACAATTTTATTTCTAATAGTTACATAATTTAGTGAATTTAAAAAGAAATTTTGCAAGTAATTTGCGTAATTTTACGGTGTCAGTTATTTATTTTTCCTACGGAAATTACATTGAATATCAATTCAAAAGTAGTAGGTTCTAAGCTATTACCATGCAAAAGCACATTAATTTCTATTCAGTAATTATCGGCATATTAAGTAATTTGTCTTTTTAGATCTTTTATTTTTTTCATAGAAACAACATCGAATATCATAATAAAACATATCCTATATGTACCTCCAGACTCTTAAGCTATTACCTTGCCAAAATTCGTTAATTTCTATCCAGCAGTTTTTACGTGATGCGCGTTCAAATATACAGACAGACAGACAGATAGACAGTTGACAGTTTTCTTTCTGCTCTTTTGTTATATACTAGCGGTGCCCGCGACTTTGTTCGCGGTAAACATAGGATTTTTCACTTATTTTTATGTTAAGTACTGCCGTATTTGATGTTTGGAACTAAATATTCGTCTTGCCTCACCAAATCTTTCTGGTTACACCTTACCTTTTTACAATTATTTACCTTTTTCCAATTATTAAGTCTGAATATTCTAATATATAAATATCCAAATGTTTGTTTTATGTTTAATCTTAGAAGTATAATTAGGAATTAATTATTAGGCGGAAAGAGCCACGATGATCACAACTACTATTTACTGTACTAACGGTATTTTTAATATTATTAAAGTGTTAATCATATACTTAGGAATAGAAAACCATTTTTCGAAAAGGTATAAAAAATTGAACGCAGCAGGAAGCAGCTCGAACCAGTGCCAGTCTCATCCAAGCACTATGACCGCTAAGACATACGTTCTTATTCAATCATGTCGAAATTTTTATGCACTTATTATAAGTCATTTTTGTTGTTAGCATCTCGGTACCGAGATTTGAAAAAAAAATTTTTAAAGATATTTCTAAGAACAATCATTTGGCGAGAGAGAATGCTGTTTATTAAATGTTTTGATATTTCTAACTGCATACAACACCAGGAGCGGGTTTCATTTCCACCTAAAAATTTTTGTACGCTTTCTAATTTTTTTTTATTTAGCGGTATTGTTATTAATTTCTTTCTCGAATATAAATTATATTTAAAAAAAATTGGTTTCACTTGCAATTTCATAATCAATATAATATGACTATTTTTTTATTTTTTTCCTATTAGATTATTCTTTCGCCTTACATAAATGAATTATAAGTCCGATTTACGCATATAAAATCTTCTAAATTACAGTCCTAAGTTTTAGAGTAACAAATATCGTCTAAATATTTAAGTTTCTAACTTTCACATTAATAATCGGAATAGGATAATTGTTATTATCTTTACTAATAAAACTTACTTAACGTTACCTGTGTCTTGTTGTCCCTTACTTTATGAATGCACTTTCCCAAAAATATCTAAATTAACACAGTATTAACTTCTTACAATTAGAATTTATTACTATAAAAGATTTTCTTAACAAAATATATTCCGTCAACTAAAAGTTTCTATTACCCTCATAATAATAAAAAAATAAATTATCATGTTGCCAATAAATAATAATTCCATTGAGTAAGAAATTAAATTATTTTTATTATACTATATTAAAAATTTCACTTAAATAATCATGAAAACATTGAAAACATAAATAAAATTATTATATTACTTATTATGCCTTCATACTTTATGGATTGATAAAATATATCTAAAATCGATTATGTGATTCTTATTAAATAAATATATATTTCTTGTTCTCTTTTTCATTTCTTTTAATATTTTTATATCTAATATTAATATTACTAAGTGTAATTAGAAAGAAATTATGCGAGTAAATAACGTAATTTGAGGGTGTCCGTTATTTATGTTTTCAACGAAAACTACATTGACTATCAATTCAAAAGTATCCTATAAATTGCTTCAGGTTCTAAGCTATAACCATGCAAAAAATCATTCATTTTTATCCAGTAATTATCGGCATATAAAGTAATTTTTCTATGTAGGTTTTAATTTTTTTCATGAAAACTAAATCGAATGACAGGATAAAAATTACTGTGCCAAAATTCATTCATTTCTATCTAGTAGTTTTTGAGTGATGCGCGTTCAAATATACAGACAGACAGACAGACAAAAATTCTACTGATTGGTTTTTTCGCTTCTATGAACGATATATTAACGTATCAATTGGGTATTGATATTTTTCAAAAAAAAATCATGTACAGAATTAACTTTTCTACTCTTTTATTATAGATATAGATATAGCTATATAGATATAGAATAGATATAGATTATTTTATTTATAACAATTCTGATATGTATTGTGTATTTACTGTTTTTGTTTTGAGGTAGGACATTACTAGGATAGCATAACACGTAAGGAGTTAGCGCTAACACTGACTTCTTACGTGTTTTATTTTCCTAGTATGCCAGTAGCTCTGTGTGTTTTATTAATCTAGTTTTAAATAATACAAAACTTGAGTATACTCAATAGCGATTTTGAAGTGAACTTCTTGACTAATTGTTCTAATTTTCACTGCTGCGGCGCGGTGTGGCATTCCCAGTCTGCCACTGTTAAAATTATGAAATAATTTCAGGCGGAAAGTGGGCACTTTCGGTTCCCACTTTCCGCCTTAAGCATAGGAGCTTAACTGGCTAGCGCGTTTGGAAAACAGGTCTTCATAGATTTCTAAAATATTTATTCTCTCATAAGTGTTTGAACATTTTAAAAATATTAAATATAATATAGGCTTATTATATAAGAATAGAAGTAACAAATAGTTAAATCACATTTTTTTCGTTTGTTAAATGTATTAAAAGTATACCTGGGAAGTATGTTTAGCAGAGACGGAAGATACGATATGGATGTGGAAAGGCATATTGCTGCCGGTAACTGGATTAACGGTGCGCTGTTTGCATTGATGGGACGATGGAACGTCGTAGCTGCACGTATGGCTGTACACAATGCAGTGCTGGTACCGACGCTGTTATACGGCAGTGAAACGTGGGCTTGTCAAAAGAAGAACGAAAGATAAATACTGTAGAGATGCGATCTTTTCAGAGAATATGATCGAATCCGCAACGAAAAGATACTTAGAAAGACAGGTATAAGCGAGAATGTTATAGTAAGAATGAAGAAGAACGTGCTCTGGTGGTTTGTGCACGTCGGGAGGATAAGTGATGAAAGAATGGTGAGAAAGATATATGAAACAAAGGTGAGCGGCAAGAGATGTAGGGGGAGAACTCGGTTGACCTTCGAGAACATATTATCAATGATACTGGAGGAAGGTCACGTAAAAAGCATGAGGACCCCCCGCAAGTTAGGTAAGTAGGTAAAATTCCTACTAAACCATGACTATCTTGACAGGGATAAAGCGTCAAATTAAAATTATAGAAACATTGAAAAAACATACTTTGCGATAATATAATAAAAGTTCTATAATCACGAAATGTCAGTCTCCTGACGTACAACTTGTTTATATCTATTTCTTGTGAGTCCTTCCATTACTCTTGCGCCAAAGTCTGGGTGTATCTTTGAAAATATTTTAACGGCTCTTTCTTGTATAAATTTCGCTGCCAACTTTAAACTATCAACTATATTTTCAATTAATCTGTCTCTTTCGTCATATGTCAAGTCATTTACATAAAAATCTGTCATTTGGTCAAAGTTGTCCGGTTCAGTTTCTTTTATAGATATTAATGGTTTACTAGTATTATCCATATAAGGTACAGGACCGTTAAAAGAGTTTGGATAATAGTTGGGAACATCTTGCATGTTATCGTAAAGGTAGGGTCTGCCATCTCTATCGTAAGTTAATATGTCGTTCAAAGGACAATTCACCTTGATCCTATTAAAATTGGCGCCTAACCGATAGTAAAGAGCGTCACGGTAAGACAAGCGTCGTGCTTCGAAAATATTGTCCGGTGATCCGAGTATTCCTTTTATCAAGTTACTCGGAGTGAAAGCCAACTGTTCTATATCGGCGAAATAATTTAAGAAGTTTCTATTTAAAACTATTTTACCTATTTCTGTTAATGGGTACTTATTTAGTGAAAGAATTCTAGTTACGTCAAATATACGATGTTCACCAGCTTCCTCTACTTGTGCCGGTGTAAGAAATTGTGCAGCTAATATCCAAGATGGAAAGCGGCCTTTTGCAATAGAATTATATAATTGTCTTGTGCTGTAATCAGGATCATCAGTAGTGATTTCACTGGCTTCTTTAGTTGTTAAATTTTTAACGCCAGCTTCTGGTATTAAATGAAATCTTCCATAAAATACATCTCCTTTGCTATTTTCTAATTGAAATGTATGAATACTGTACCCAGGCATATGAATATAGCCATCTGTAATTCCTAGATCGCTAAATAACCGTAAGATTAAATTAATACTTTCGGGCTGTATCGTCAAATAATCCCAGAAAGAGGTTTTATCGAAAAGGTTAGTGGCTGGGTTTCTTTTCCGTGAATGGACAAAAGATGGGAAAAGACGAGAATGTTTTGTTACGAACATAGGTTGGTTAAGGCCTACCAAGTCAAAATTTCCATATTCTGAAAAAAACTTTACGGCAAAACCATATACGTCACGCGAAACGTCACTGGCTCCTCGTTCGGTGATAAGAGCTGAGAATCTTACTGCTATGGGGGTTATCTTTCCCACTTTGCTAAATATACTTGCTTTGCAAATGTGGCTTATGTCTTTTGTTACTTTAAAGTATCCGAAAGCTCCTGTTCCTTTCGCGTGAACAGGACGTTCTGGAAGTCGTTCTCGAGAAAAATGTGTGATTGTGTCCATGAAATACTCATTAAAAATAAGTCTTGTGTTCAATGTGCTAGACGTTTCCAAGAACGAAAGTGGTTTCCCTGCGCTGGTAGTCATTATACCAATAGGACTCTAAAAAAATAGTACGAGATAATTAAAGAAATATATAATAATGAATAACTTGATAACGCGTAAGTATGTTTTTCTATACATAAAGTGCATTGGGATGATATTAACTTAACATAATAACACGTAGAAGCTTGTCGTGGCGTAGAGGCACAAACGTGCGACTGTAAGCGCGATAAGTTGTGGGTTCGATTCCCACTCCAGAAAGTGAAAATATTTATAATAATTAATATTTAATTTTTTCATTTACTTGCTCCGAGCAACAAGGCAAAGAACGCCGTTGAGTTGCTATTCAGCACGCAATGTCTCAATTTGGCAGAAAATGGGGAACGGAAATCTTAAGAGAACGGGTGTCTTGACACTTGGTTCTCAGGTTCCCTCTGCCTATCCTGCTATGCGGGATACAGCGTAGAACCAAAAAAAAGAAAAAAAACAAGTACAAGTTACAATGCTTTTGTGAAATTTAACCTTTCCTCCGACGTTTTAAAAAACAAATAATAAATAGGCTGAAGCTATAAAATTTTTAAATATTGCTACCAAAACAGTTTTGATATTATAGAATTTATGGTTATTGTAGATTATATACGCTATTCCCGCATAGGAGAGTAGTCGGAGAGAGTCTAAGGTACACTCTGTTCTGTTCATTCCTCTTTCCTTCCGAAATCAATCACATTGCGTGTTAAGTGGCGGAACTGAACGTCGCACCTTGTCTTACTAGGGCGGAGAAATGAAAATATTTAGTTTAAATATGATCATTCCCAGAATGAGAATCGCATCTAAGATGAATCTCGTTTACATCATGTCGAGTACACACTGCGTCACTGCGGCTTCAATAATTATAAAATTTAAGGTTTACCTGATGACGTTTTTTAAAAATCTCCAACTGTTCGTCCGCTGGATCAGTACTCATAGCGCTTGCTAACATTATCGTCAACAATAACGTGTACATTTTTAATAAAATAATATGACAATACATTTAAATTTGAAATCATCTGCTTAAAACACGGTCTGCTTTCGTTAAACGAGTGCATAAAATATTTTGGTAACTTGCTTTTTATCAGTTTTGCCACTGTGTCTATATTTAACCACCATAAACTAAATAACTAACTACATAATACAACATAACTGTTGTAACTGTATGTGCATATCAAAACGATGGTATTATTTATTTAGTTATATTAAACAATACATTATTTTATGTTTATCCTTTATCTACTTGCAGAGAATGAAACTTCGTAAGAAATCGCGATGACTGTCAAATAAATAAATGTTTAAAAACAACTGAAATGGTCGAGTTTTTATTTAGAACATATGTATATTTTTTTAAATACTAATAAAAATATGTAAATGTACTAAATGGCTTGAAATCATATGTGAAAAATCACTCTGTAAATGCTTTTCTTATAGAAAGCTGCCAATATGATTAGTTGGTCTTGATAATAATTAATAATTTATCTTGATATTAAGTACATTACACTTACAAGGAAATTTCATTCGATTTAACTTATACTTTACTGATATTGCTGCGCTTAATTTTATTATTACGTCTGACTTTGATACGAAATACTTGCTGTTACATGTAGGTATAATAACGTTTTACAGTGAAAAGAAGTGGTGAAAAATTCATAGAACTATGAAAGTTAATTTTATTAAAATTATTATTTTTCAACATTTTTATAATAATATTTATTCTTTATAAGTTTCTTTGATATTGAACCAAATAGGTAAACATACTTTTTCGGACCAAGTTGGACTAACAAGTCCAACGAAAAAGCAGTAAAATATGTACATCAAAATGGAAAAACAAGCATTTTAATTACTCTAAATTTAATTTTATAAAAAAAAACAGTTTAGGGGGATGGAAAACAGTCTAAAAAACTACTCCTGAAAGAGCGTAAAACTAAGTTTCTGGTATTTGAAAAAGATGAAGAAAGATCGGAATTCAAGATTAGGGCTAGAAGTAAGTGGATGAAGTTTTATATCTGGGAAGTATGTTTAACAAACATGGAAGATACGATTTTTTTACTTCACGCTGTATCCCGCATATATAGGATAGGCAGAGTGAACCGGAGAACCTAGTGTTAAGACACTCCGTTCTCGTTCAACAATTCCGTTCTCCACTTTCCACCGAATTGAGGCATTGCGTGCTAAGTGGTTGTAGGAAAGCATAGTGCTGCTGGTAACAGGATTAAAGATTTGAAATTTAGAATAGCAGAAGTTGTTCAGCATGATAAAGAAAATCTTTATATATCTTTATATTCGTTGACATAAACAAATTAAAAATCTGAGTCATCTTATGGAGAACCTTATGGTTCCTTATGGAACCTTATAGTTCAGCTATACTATGAGAATAGATGAAAGTGTGCACTAACAAAAGTTGTTGGGCGTGATAAGCATTTTTCCTATGATATAAAAAATGAAGAGATTTGAAACATCTGAACAAGGAATCCAGTTGAAGAACTAAACTATTAAAATTAAGGGAATTGTGCCTTTACAAATGTTTAACGGACATTTTCTATTTACAGTGTCTGACAATAAGCGCGATTGTTATGAGTTCAGTTTCCAGTCGGGGGAATGATTATATGCCATGCTAAAAGCTTTCAGGCCCTATTTTCGATGAAAGTGGTAGATAAGTAGTATTAGTCTTCTCATACTAATTTTATAATGGTTAAAAAGTCCACGCTAACGAAGATGCGGGTAGCAAAGCCGGGATATTGAATAATAAACCTGAACTAGCTGTAAATTTAATACTTTTTTTTTCTCTTTTAATTTGAACCTTAAAATACTACAACAAATAATTTATTTTAATAACCATTTTTTTACTTTTTTTTGCTTCACGCTGTATCCCTCATATAGGCAGAGGGAACCTGGGAACTTAGTGTTAAGACATTCCGTTCCGCACTTTCCGCCTAATTGGGCATGACACGTTGAGTGGCGGAACTCAACGCCGCGCTTTGCCTTGTTACCAAACCCAGGAAATGAAAACACTGAACTTTTACATTTTCTAGAGTGGGAATCGAGTGCACAACACGTTTACAGTCGCATGCTTGTGCCTCTGCGCCACGACAGGCGTATTTTATGATGCAAAATATTTAAATTTGTACCGTTTTTTTATTTAATAATTTTATTTTCATAATGGTCGTCATTATACTCGTATGTCACAAGTACCTTACGATGGAACAATCGAGAGAATATTAAATATTTATATGAACGGGTTCATAACGTGTTTTATATTATTCAAAAACTCTTATTTGTAATTCAATTTATTTATGCGGTGCAATTATTATGTGAATTTATCAGGTACGATTAAATATATATAACATATAAAACCGGTTTTTTATCATAATAGTACACAAAAAAATTAAGCAAAACATTAGTTCAGAATATGCAGAAGGCGTTTCATATTAATTGAATAATTTCCGAAAAGTATTTTTAATTTTAACTTCTATTGTAACATGATTATATAAACGTATAAAATGTCTTATTTACCTACATGTTTATTAACACAAATTATAAAAAATATCTAGTCTTATTTATAAAACAGATTTGTATCTAAATAATGTATCTAGATAGATATATTACTTTACAAATGTAGATAGATGAGGCCTGCCGTGCCGCAGAGGCACAAGCGTGTGACTGTAAATGTGACAGGTTGTGGGTTTGATTCCCACTCTAAGAAATGAAAATATTAAATAATATTTAGCATTTTCATTTCCTCGTTCTGGTAACAAGACATAGCACGGCGTTGAGTTCCGCTACTCAGCACGCAATACCTCAATTCGGCTGAAAGCGGGGAACGGAAATATTAAAAGACAACGAAATGTCTTAACACTAGGTTCTCTGGTTCTCCCTGCTTACCCTGCTATGTGCTAGATATAACGTGAAGCTAGTTAGTTAGTTATATCTAGATAAAAATCATTTTTAGGTGTATAGGTAAAAATGATGTGTCATTGTTTTTTAGCTATATTCTTCATTTTTGTTTTATTATTTCTGTTCAAAATAAGTTTTTATTAAAATAAATTAATTCTATTACATAACACACATAGCCTCAATTTTTTTAAGCTATTAGAAAAGATCGCATTAAAAAAGTGTCATTCGTGTCGGCAAGTGTTTTTTTTGTATTACAGAATTAGTTGATGTCCGCAACTTCGTTTACGTATACTTTATGACCCAAATCAAAACTATTTAAAAATAATAATTCCTACGAGAGAAGATTGAGCCAAAGATCATCGCTTTTCACCATGGAAACATTGTGGAAACTGAAAACAATTTCCAAAGATTTTAATTTGCTATCAAAAAGTGCCCACTGTAGTAGAACATTTCATTGGCATATGCTATTGTCTTATAGTTGTACTGTTGTACTTCTTCATTAGATGTTTCAGATCTTTAACTATACAACTAATAAAGTTTTGTTTAAATACGTCCAGTACTTTAAAAGATGTGCGCTTCCAAACGAATGAAGGGGCAATTGTAAAATGTATACATTTTTACTACAAATCAAATATATCAATATTACGATTGAAAATTAGAAAATATGTAAGCAAAGTATAATTATTATTATTATAAATCTCAAATAACAACGAATGCATTTTTTGTTGTTTAGCATTATTAAGGGATAAATATAGGTAAATTACTATAAATATTAGGTATGGGTACTTAACGTTTTTTAATGATTTTTTTCCCTTTCATATTACATCCATACATACGAGTATAGTACATTCACGTTATTGAAACCAGCTAGAATTAAACTACATATTGATCTAATTGACATTAAAATAACATTGCACAAAATTTTCACAGATATCATAATTAAAAAAAAACAATAATAAGTATGCAGCGTATTTATATTTTATTCATAAATATTCTTTTATAATTATATTCAGTCCTCCTTATATATATATCATATATTTATTTAACGATAATGATATGAATCTACGTTATATTATTATTTATTAATAAATGATAATAACAATGATCAATCAACGTTAATATTAATTGACTTCAAATGAAGACGTTCTAAATACGTATTTTATTTTATGTGTGTTAATAAAGTTTTACTGGGGTGAACCAATATTGATGATTCTTTTTTAATATCATAGCTCTTGCTCTTCATATAGATCTATTTAAATCTATTTAAGTTAGTGAAAGTAGATCGATGAGTAGTTTTTGAGTTATTCGTAATAATTTCCTTTTTTGTGCATTTTATTTGAAGTCGTCTTTCCTTTTTGTTATTATTATTAGCCATATTTACATATTTACATATTTTAATGACATTTTATTTATGTAAGTAGGTATTCATATCTAATATACCTAAATATACAATTAGGTACTTGACATAAAAAATATAACATTATCAGACATTAATAATCATAATAACTGCAACAAAGAATTTTAACAACTTATAATATATATATTTTCGTTTCAAATTAATATATAACAAATAAATTTGATTTTTCTTAGTTAGCAACATTAACTATGATATATTATGAGCAGATAATGTACTTTTAATCAATTTTTATCCGATATTTTAAATCGATTGCTTAACAATAACTCGTAGTTACCAAAAAGTCTTCATTGTAGAACATTTATAAATATCAATTAGTATTTTTAACCCTTTTTAAATATTTAAACATAAGGCCAATGGCCATGTTAGCACGGCTGCGGAAAGCGGTGGCGACTTGCATTTGCGGGAAACAATTGTGTACTATATGGGCTTCCTAAAATAAATAAATAGATAGATATATAGAATATATTTAGAAGTTACTTTTAATATAACAAACAAACATATAAAAATTATATCTATACCAAGTTGATTAGGAAGCAAATTACAATATTAGTTAAACATTAACATTTTTACGGCTTGTGCTAAAAAAAAATCGTTTCTAGAATGATATTTTAAGCATTTCATGTATTTCTAATTCAGTCTCATATTTGCATATAAAATTGAAATTACAATACAATATAAATAGCTTTGAGGATGAAAAATTCGGGAGTACAAATTGTAAATAATGCTTACACATTTTTATTATTAATCTATCAATCAACAACTTAGGCCCAAAAGTAATCTAAAACTTAGGCCTTTAAAACTTAGGCAAAAGTTTAGCGAAATTAATATTTTGACAGTTGCCTCTCAATACATTTATGAAAATGTTATGAATGTTAGGAAAAATATTAATAATTTTACCAAAATTAGCGATGTGCAAAGTATTAATACAAGAAATAGGCTTAAACTTGTTGCGCCTTTAACTCGACTGCATCGAGTCCGTAATTCTTTTATGGGACAATTTGTACGCTTTTACAATAGGATCCCAGAAAACGTCCAAAAATGTTCTATATCACAATTTAAAAAAAATGTGAAAAGACGTTTGAGTGTTAAAGGTTATTACTTAATTAATGATTTTATGAATGATAACACGCCTTGGGAATGAAATGCTCGCTCCAGTCTGTTTACAAGGGTATCATTGTCACTAATAAATAATTGTAAAGTATTGACTGAGGAAAAAAAAGTCCCGCTGAGTTTCTTGCGCCGGTTCTTCTAAGGTCTGAGGAATTAAATTTTGTGAACTGGTGGTAAATTATTTGACGTTCAAAAAATGAAGCTTGTAACTTCTTACTTTGAATTCAGATTTCAGGAAATGAAAATAATCAATAATCATCATTAAACTTATGTAATAAAAACATCAAGAGTGCAAGAAAGAAAGAAAATTTCCTTTCCTCACTCTGATAACAATGCAAAGTGCGGCATTGGGTTCTATCACTCAGCACGCAATAGCAATACTCCGCATACACTTTCCGCCGGGAACCATAATATTATTAAAAGAGAACGAAGTGTCTAACGGAGTTTTCTGGTTCCCTTTGCATATCCTGTTATGTGTGGGTTACAGCGTGAAGCAAAATAAAAAAGTAATATAATCAGTAACGCCTGTCGTGGCGTAGAGGCACAAGTGTGCGACTGTAAACGTGATAGGTTGTGGGTTCGATTCCCACTCCAGGAAATGTAAAATTTCGTATTTTCATTTCTTGGGTTTGGTAACAAGGCAAAGCGCGGCGTTGAGTTCCGCCACTCAACACGCGATGCCTCAATTTGGCGGAAAGTGGGGAACGGAAATGTTGAAAGAGAATGGAGTGTCTTAACACTTGATTCTCTGGTTCCCTCTGCCTACCCCGCTATATGCGGGATGAACGAGAAATTTACAATAGATATTTTTTAACTTCACGCTGTGTGAAGTTAAAAAATATCTATTGTAAATTTCTCGTTATTTTTGATATTCTATCAAATATTATATCTAGTTGCAATAAGATTAATATATACAAAATAATAATACGAATATTATGCCAATAAGTCAGTGCGGGTTAATGAGCATATCTGATCATATAATGACTGATATGATACTTATATAAAGGCATCATAAGCTCTATTTAACATTGAAGCGTATATAATATATAACAAATTTACTAATATGGATCTCTTTCAAAATTCTTTATAATTAGATGACTTCACAAAGAGTTAAGGCAAACTGTTTTGTTATATACAAAAACATTATAAGTAAAGTTAACCTCACTGTAATGATGTTGATCACTTGTAAGCCAATTAGTATAAAGTATTCGAATGTTAAATATTTATCAGAAAAATAAAACAAAGAAATAAAAATAGAAATATAAAAAAATAATTCAAAAGAAGTAACTGCCTTCATTAATTATATTTCAATTTCAATTAGGGAAAAATTGTACCTATCTGAGATGTTCCTACATACGTACCTACATGATATTTCATGTTAAACAACGTGAAAATTATTACATACTCGTACAGTCGTTAGTTACTTTAGAAAATTATATAATTGTACGTTAGAAAATTAGATCTTTTAACTTGAAGAATATAATATGTATATATTTATTTACAATAAATTCTATAACGATATGTCAATGATCATTATACTTATGTATTAAAAACATACATTTTGGAAGCTTTAATGTATTCTTCTTTAAAGTATTTTTATTTGTTAAAAGAATTTTAGAAAAATGAAAACTACATTATTCTTTTTAGTACAATGTTTAAAAAAAAATATATATAATAGGTAAATTTTACAAGGCGTACTTAAATGTACAGAAAAAATATTTGTTTTGTTTATTTAAAAATAGCCTGTAATAAGTTTATAAATAAAGTACATGCACCAAATATAGTTATGCGTAAATATGTGGCTAGATCTGCTTGTATCTGGACTTTCCGTCTCCACTGGTAGTTGTTTTGGCGTCGGCTCCAGACGAACGATGTGCACTGGACAATGATAGTTATTTAATGTATAGGTTTTGAACTCAAAATTCATTACTTGACGAAAATCGTTTTTATGGTTTATATAATTAAACTTTGTACAATTTTTTAAGGCATCGAATAGTCAAAATATTAATGTTATTACAAAAGTTTATTGAACAAAAATATTCTGTCACAATTGAATCGGTGAGTGCAGAAACAACGTAAGTCACAAAAAATGCAAAAATTCGTAATCGATTTAAACTAGCTTAGAAAGGCAAGTTATACGCTTTTATCTCCTTCCTGAAAAATTTGAAAATCCGGACTAACGTACAGATGCAGTACGTTACTTGCAGAAACGCTGCACTCACCGATTCAATTGCATTTAATGTAGATATATTTTTTTATTTTAACATTACCTTTTAAAATAGAAATTAGTATACTCCTTTAGTGAAATTATTTAACTACTTACTAACTATAGTATGATTTTGTACGTCCGCGAAGCCTTCATCGAGATATGCACAGCTGGGTATAGTGCTCAAGCAAGTGATTGCAACCGCTTCGTTAGAATTAGAATATAACTGCAGATCTTTGACTGGGAATATTAGGGAGGAATTTGTTTGTGACAGTGGCATTCCGTGATAGATGCGATTGGCGAACACTGTACCATGTGGAATAGTTAGCTTCTCGTCCACCTGAGAAAACAAAATATTATTTATTATTTGTATAAATTATATGACATATCGCATAAATTAGAGAACATTGCAAAGATTTGCTTTGATTTTGATTTGCAAAACTTTCGGTACATAAGTAATGTAAATAAAATACGATCCATTGATTCTTCAGGTTCTTTTTTATTTTTGACCAAAAAATAAGATTTCTGTCAAAAATAAAGAAAAACCGGTTGCCTCTGCCCTGATCTCTTTCTAGCAGTCAACCTACCACAAGCAAATATATGAATAAGATAATTTGATGTGATCATAAAATAAAGGTGTTGATTTATTTCATCTTTACTTATTGCAACAACATCGTGGCCCAGTTGATAAGTATCTAGTCATTCAAAGCGACGCGTTGGTTTTCGCCACTGAAAAAAAGTCTCTATTTCTTAGGTTCTACTTCGCTCTGATATTAAACATGAAGATAAAAAAATACCATACAAATCAACGATCTGTTACATTAAAATAACATGTTGCTGTATACTTCCACAGTAATAGGTTTGTCCTAATAAAATTTTACATATGTTACATCGGTTTATCAAACGGATGGAAATTGTCAATTTACTTAAATAATGAATTTTGTTCAAAGAAATACTATTGAAAGGTATAAGTACTGTGATGACATAAGTTAAAACCATAATGCATCAAAATAATTATTAAGCGAATGACGTTAATTAAACTACGATGGATTTTACTCTGAAATACTCATAATTGATGCCGTAGAAATAAATGTAAGTATATAATATATACATATTGCGTATTTAGTAATTTGTGGAAATATTTGCAGCATTGAAAGAAAAATTGTCCTTATTATCCTATTGCAGCAAAAACATATTCTACATGATATAATTTATTATTAGTTAAGGGACACTGTAATTTGGGCGTAAGAACCCAAAGCACTTCTTTATGAAAGTATTCTCAGTTAGTACAAGAATTACCTCTCATGAAATTTGAACTTTTTCGTTATATACTTACTTAACAACTGTACTGTGGAGCATTGCTCAAGAACTACTTACTTTGATATTATTTATAAGCCACGTGAGATGCGGCGCGGGGTATGCCGGTCCACTCTGACAGCTCGCCTCTAAGTACTCATGTGGTGAATAGTTCTTGTTTTTATGTTTCACTTTTATTTTAGGACCATATGTCTGACGAACTGTAAATATTTCATATTTTTTTATATACTTAAAAATTTTAAATACTTTATTTAAAAGAATGTAAATGTTGATATAATAATTTGTGATTATTGTTATAAGCTAACATAATTGTGAGCGCTACAACTGCTCAATTTATAATACTTACCATACTATAAGTAGCATATAAGTATCTGAAGCAAATAATAGTTATGTAAATAACTTTTTCCCTTCATATTACAAAGGTTTATATAGATACATATCAGGACAATGTTAATATATCAGATGCGATATTCAGCACTAAATACATACAAATATTCTAGAAGAAATTTATAAATAGCTTTACATTTTTTGGTTATTTAAACGTACTAAGTTACCTGAAGTATTTGTAGGAAGGACTTTTCCTTACCTATAATTATCAGTTCGTGTACGTTTGAATTTTTTGAATAGAGTGGTATTTCGAGAGCGATTTCACACTCATATGAACCGGAAGCATAAAAGTTAACTTTCTCCAGGGTTAATGACGTTGGAGTAATTTCTTTTATCTGTAATAAAATGTATATAAATAAGTACATCTTTCTTACTTATACCTTAATAATGAATAATATATATTAACTTTATTAGCATTTCGTAATAATCACTAATAGCGAACGTTTTCTTGCAGCCTACGATATTTATTTATTTATTAATATTTCACGTTCAAGAAGAATGTATAAATAGGCTTTGTTTATTCTTATTTATTATATTTTTAAATGATATCTACAAAACATATTTGAATATCGCAAACTCAATCGTGTTTTTTCTAAACTTAATCGTTTAACTTTAAAAACTTCAAAAATATTTAATAAATAGCATTCTCTCTTGCCAAATGATAGTTCTTTGAAATAATCTTTCGGTAGCAGAAGTTTGTAAAAATCACAAAGATGCTAACAACAAAAATAAGTTGTAACAAGCGTATAAGAATTTCGACGCAGCCGCCGTAGGCTTAGTGGTCAGACCGCTTGGATGGTTTCCAAGAGGCGTGGGTTCGAGTCCCGCTGCGTTCCAAATTTTTATACGTTTTATAAATATGTTTTTCGTTTCCTAAGTGTGTGATTAACATTTTAAAAACTTCAAAAACACTTTATCGTGTGTTTCATTTCGTCACTGATCATGAGATGAAAATTACAATACTAGTAAATAGTTAATTGACATGAATGATCTTGAAAGGAGCTATTCCTTATTAATTGTATTTTCAAATAATAAATAAATGAAATAGTTTCTTATCTTGTGTACTAAAATAACTTTACTTAGTGTGATGAAATCAACAGATATGTACTACTTTAGGAAATATTCACGTAACGATTATTATATTATATTAATACACACACCCGCAGTGGGCAGCTTGTATGAGCTGTTGGGGGGAGTGGCGACCCCACGGACTCGAGACCTCCAGAGGAATTGTACTTATCCCCTCGCCTCTGGCTTTAAGCGTTTTCATTGGCCGGCAGAGTGGAGCGCAAGAGCCATATACCCGGAAGGGTGGAAGTGCTCAATCTGCGTAATAGCGGGAAACCCGCTCACGAGCACTCTCGCGATGGTGGAACGGCAGCACACCTCTCGACACCCTTTAGCCGACCACACCGATGTTGCGCCCAAGGCACTACGCCGCTTTGTGGGAGCCCATCTAGTGGGAGGCGAGTCACCGTCCGCCAACCTTCAATTTGAGGATCGTTGAAAAGGCGGACGTCCGATGTCTCAATCAATAGCCCAGTACTTAGTCCATCCAAACTCCATTCCATAGCCCTATTTTTTAGTTTTCCATATGTTCCATAGCTCTACGCATTGAAATCGTGGTGACCATCTCTGAGCAATTGCCTATGGTTACTCAGAGATGGATCCCGGTCAATGCGTCAGATTAAAAATATTGTTGTCTCAAAGGGGCCTCTACGTGTTGGACCTGTGTCCCCACGCAAGCCTTCCAAAGGACCGGGTTCCTTTGAACCCGAGAACTTATAATGAGATACATAATAATATAATTTCTTTCTAAAGTGTAATATAAGATATATGCTTTAGCAAGCCATGTAAAAATAAAAAATAAAAAAAAAAAGTGATTTTTTTCATCTCTTTATACTTTGATTCATTATATTTCCACTGGAATTGTGGTTTAAGAATTCATTTGTTTAAAAATTTATTTGTTTGTTTAAAAATAATGAAAACTGTTATTTGTTTAAAAAACTAATTTTCAAAAAACATATTTCATTTCAACAATCTCTGTAATATTTACGAACACTCGGTAACAATTTGTCTTGTATTCATCCAAGTAGATAAATTCAAACGATATCACAAAATATCAAATTTCAATCGTTGTTCTATATAGACATGTTATGTTATAATTGCTTTGGATTTTGAATATTCTGAAATATCGAGTGTGTTGAATTCACGCTCTAATTTCTAAAGTAAATAAATACACAAATAAAACACCACACACTACAAAGTAGCATTTCTTTGAAAAGTACTCTCTTTCTTATACCTAAATAAAAAATAAAGAAAATTCTTACTTTACCTTAGCAAACAAATTATTATTTTAGAATACATTTTTTATTGAAATACTTATAAAAACTTATATTTTTTATATAAGGGTATTCTTCAATCATTCATTCATTCAAATCTTCAATCATTGTTAAATTATTAGAAAATCGTTATTTGTTTAGTATTTATTGTGTCTTGCTATATAACGAAATAATCATAAACATACGTAGCGAAGTAAATACATAAGTGAATGTCACGTAGCCGGACCATTTTAATTAAGGTTTCAGAATTTATTTATTTCTCATAAAGAATTTACAATTCACTTACTGAGAAAACAATCGTTGCCGTCCAGCGTAGTTGATAAACATATTCACACATACACATACAATATTTAGGTAATACTAAAAGAAAACAAAACTACATCTAGAACAATCCATAAGCACAGTTAAATCTACAACAATTAGTAGTAGTGGGTAGTTTCTTATTTCATCGAAGTAAATAAGAAAGGATATTGCAACTGTTCAAAAACACGTTTCTCGCACAATACGCATAGAAAAGATAAAGCCGGGTTCACAATAATGGTTATTAATATTATTTATATTTTGTGCACAATCACTCAACAATTAAATGTTCTTCAGTGTCACTATATATAATCCCCATTTTAATTTGTTACACTTTAAAATATTGAAAAATCCTTTAATATGTGCGTTTTAAGTAATTTTTTGTATAAAGTTAAAGAATTAACTTCTTTAATATCTTTCGGTAAAGAATTATAAAGATTTGCTCCTTCATACATTATATTCTTCCTTCCATATTTAGTTCTAGGTGTTCGTAGCCAGATGTTGTATGATATTAATTATACATAAAAACTTACCTTTGTGGTTAAAAACAAACTTAGTTACATGAAGTATTCAATCGATGGCTAGCGGATATCACCGAACATCAAAAGGACCTTACATGCATCGTTATTAGAGGCAGATTGAAATTTGTTGTAAAAATATTTACCCGATAGCATGTGACAGAAAATGTTAGGGAAATTGAACCGGAGATGATATGAATTGACTGCAAATTTTATATCATGAAATATTTTACCAACACTCAGTGAGTAATATTTTTGATTTGATCAAAAAGACACAAAACATTATTCGTACGGTGAGAAAGATTCTTTGATTTCCTATTTCATGGAAATGAGAATAATATGGACTATTAATACTTTGCATAAATTGTAGCGCTGGTAGAATTTTTTAATATGTCGGACAACTAGCATCGAAGAAAGCTATAATATTAATAAAAGTCGATAACTAATTTATACTTAAGATATAAGGCACGTAAATGTCGATAATTTTCTAGAGTATTAATACATCTTCTTTGTTTAAAAAGCAGACAGTGTTTATATACACAAATGATTAGAGTTATTCCCAGAATAAATATTTTATTTGTCCGAAAAATATTCTTAATTATTTAAAAATCAGTGAGTATAAATAAATAAGAAAATAAAAATATATAGTATTATCATTTTAGTGTGTGGAATTAAATGTTGTTGATGGTCAGTCGAAAAAATAGTTGAGATGAAAATCGTGGGACGTATATATAATAAACAAACGGACACTATTAATTTAGTCTGAGAGCGCTCGCAGTTATCAATTGAGGTGGGTGTTTAAAACCACATATCTATATTAAAGTGGCAGCATGTTGTATGTATTGTTCTTACATTTTTGAATGGAGCGTTCAGATTTAAATATTTAAATGTGAAAATAACGCTCTACGAGTATAATTTGAATTTTACATTATGTCCTTTTATTTTACTTATCCAAGATTTGTCTATTTTCATGTCAGAATAAAATTCTGACATCTCATCTTGTGAGTTTGGTTTCACACATTCCCAGATTTCAGATTGAACTGTTTAGAACGCAACAAAATTGTGGATTACATATTTTCGAACTAAACACTAAACTTAACTTGTAGAATATAGCACAAATTGAATAATGTTCCAAATTCAAGATGATAAAATGCAGGATAAGCGTTTATTTTACAAATAATGTATTTTTATGATTAACGTATTATTAAAATTAACTCATTGTAAAAATAATTTATTCATAATTAGGTTTTTAATTTTTACTTACATTTATGTTAGCTCCAGTGAAATTATATACTTCGAAAAGTGGATCCCGGCCTTGTACGTACTGCATAATGCGCTGACCATTTTTGAAAAACACTACCTGGAAACATAAAAAATTGTAAAGTTGTGTAGCGTTACAGCTTTTTATCCTGCTGCTTAGAAATTAGTAAACACCTAAATTGAAGATATTATAATATATTTTCTGAATCAGTTGATTTCTAGTTATTTATTCTGTACTAATAACAACCTAGTCGAGAAAAATATAACTAAACGCCTAAAGATTTTTTTTAAATATTTAATTAAACTAATTAAATATGCAGTATATGTGAAATGTTGTGTAATAACGACTAAAAAAATATAATAGAGGTATTAACCAAAGGTTACTTTAAAATTTATGTAAAAAAAACGTAGTAACTTTAAGTCTGCAATATAGTGTTGACAATATTCCCTTCTAACAGTGTTTATGTTTATAGTCACTATCATACCGAGACCGTGCCACTGTAGCCGAAGGACATGTTACTTGAATGATGAGGCGAGTACTCGGTCTTTGTCTATGTGCTTATGTAGTTCTCTGATTACCATAATACCAATGACATGTTTAGGCTTAGATTTTCATGTGTTAATTGTAGCGGTGTACGCAGAGAAACTAGTGTTTGATTTTTGCTTTCCACCTGAATTCAACACATTAAAGAGTTGAGCAGCGTAACTCAACACGCTTTATCTTACTAAAGTGGGGAAATGAAAATAATTTAAATATAATCATTCTTCCGAGTGGGTTCAAACCCAAAACTATTATGTGTATAGCGACGATAGTGTCGATAATTTAAATTATGCAAACCGGTTTTTTTAGAGTGGCTGTAGATGTCACTGGGTACTTTTTTTAGGTCTTATACTTGTATTTTAAACCTTAAGGTAAGCCGGTGGGAACCTTGTTGTATGGACGCCTCGCCACCGGTGTATAATTAGATAGTCCCATTGCTCCACAGTGGGCGCAGTTTATGAATATATATATAGTTTGGAATTCAATTATATATAATTTGGAATTCATATATAGTTTGTATTTTGCTATTTTTTTTAGTTTTCAGATTTTAAATAATTGTAGTCTCTATGTAATTAATAGTAAAATGCACTAAAGCTAAATAACTATCAACGACAGAAATTACATTAATATAACTTCCTGTGAGTTTTGTGTACGTAAAACGAATATATGGTTATACCTTATATAGGGTTTCAGGTTCCACGTTATGTTCACATCGCAACGTCACTGTATGTCCATGTGTTACATACCGAGGGGCCTTTAATTCCACCCATACATCTTCCATGCTAGAAACTGACGGTAACATTGATGAAACCAGTGAGTATGCGCGTGCAATAATAAGATATTATTAAAAACATTTTTTTCAAGTTTTTATACTTTTCACAACTATATAAATAAAAATTAACGCCTGTCGTGGCGCAGAGGCACACGCGTGCGACTGTAAACACGACAGGTTGTGGGTTCGATTCCCACTCCAGGAATTGGAATTTTTCATTTCCGGCGCGTCCCGCGGCATTGTGTTCCGCCACTCAGCACGCAATGCCTCAATTCGCCGGAAAGTGAGGAACGGAGTGTCTTAAGACTAGATTCCTCAGCCTCAGTGGAGATATATATGTATGTTACATACATACATATATATCTTCACGATATAAACAAAAAATGTGTTTAAATTTCAGCAATCACTTGAAGAATTGTTTTTAGTTTAGTTGGAATATTATATTATTACGCGGTACTTAATTATGGCGTTTAGTAAATTGAAAAAATAAAAAAGTACGTTTAAATTGAGTCAATTATTTAACATTTCAGAGTTGACATTTTTAGAAAAGCGTTTCATTAATACTATAAAATATCAATTATATTTCTAGCATTAATACTTTATGTATTAGGTTTAGTAAATAATGATAGAGGCATCTGAAAGCGCATAATTTAATTTCGTAATCCTATAGCAATGTTTTACGTGTAAATATATGTATGTATCTTATTTCTTTTTGATATTTTTGTCATTGAGTGATAAAGGACACTCAATACCACGGTCTATTAATATATATTAGATGAAAAGTATATACACGCCTCGTGTGAGACTTGAACTTTATCGTCGCAGTCAGCCAACACAATGTTGTAAGGTATGTGACACAATGACAAGTAAGTTTTATATTTTATAAGGAGTTTGTTATAAAAAAGAATAAATTTTATATATTATGTTTTACATATAAATACTATTGTAGTACCTACTGTATAATTGCAGAGGGTACGAAGGTCCAAAGACCGCTATAAATTTAGAGATAATGTGTATATTAACCAACACAAAGCATTAAACATAATCCTATGTAAATCAACAAAATAAATTATATTTCTTAGCTTTTAGAATTGAGTTTGATATGAAAAGGTTTTAAATATTAATAAAATATAAAGAAATTAAATAAACTTAAATACAGAAAGTTACGCTTCGTGATTTATATTTTTATTTTCAAAAGTTTAAAGATTAAGTAGTTACTAGTATAATTTTACTACCAGCAAAAGAAGAATTCCTGAGAAGTAGAAATATTATTAATTTTATTTTATTTTTAAAGAATTTTATTAATTTTATTAAATTATTAATTTGTAACGAGGTATATACATTTTTTATCCCTTATTAAATTTACCAATCAAAATATTTCTTGCCAGTAATTTAATAAGAAATAACTTTTAAAGTAATTCAAAAAGTTAATCTGATCTCGTTAAACTTTACACTTAAATGACATAGAAATACAGTTTGACTTTCGAAAATTGGCGGTTGTTTTGCCATCTCTCATCTCTAAAGGATTAATGTTGAGCTTATATTTACTAAACAAATTATTTACAACGTTTGCTTATTCTCTCTTTTCGTTGTGTAAAATGATAAAAATGAAAAAAATGATATTTTAACAAGATCGAAAACGCATTGTCAAGCTTCGTTCTAAACTTTTTCCTTAAATGTGATGATATTCATAATCCACAGAAGCGACTCGAAGGATATTTTTACCAGTTCCTAGTTATTGTGACATAATTTTATACTAATTTCAAAATTGATTTATAATAAACATAATAATAGTCTCTTTTATGATTATTAAATATATAAAAATTGACTTTATCACAATTTGTTGTCCTTTGTAAGCTTAGTGTGTCGACTTTCTATAGATAAAAAATAATAGGTAAGGCTTGAGGTTGAGATTGTAACCGACACTCGATGTTGCAAATGGATTAGATAAAAAATAAATTAAGTTAATGCTATTTGTAGTAGATTTGTCAAATGGGCATGACTTATTCCAACTAGTTACATAACGAGTGGTTATGATAATTTTAGGACCATCATTTTATTTATTTTTTCATATGGAAGTCTATCCAGTTTTTATTGTTATGACTGCAATATATATTATAAGGTAGAAGGTTCTAGAGATAGATAGAGATAGATCTCTGATTTTGTATGCCAAAATAATGCTTGACAAGCGAAACAACATTTATTTAGGCAGTACCTTCTTATCTCTTGGTATTTCACGTTACATGAATATGTAACGTGAAATACCAACATGGAATCACAACTTTGAATTTTTAAGTTAAAATAAAGCTGTTCGTTATACTCAACAAATGAGCCATATAGGGGAGAGTTGGTGAATTTTATGTTAATAGTTTTTTATAATTTTAGAGATGGCGTTAATTACTTTAGATGTTCTTACGTTTTCTGCTTGTGCAGATTAAAGTGCCTATGTTTTAAATACAAACTCTCACGACTGAGGTGTAAACCTAAAACTAATAACTAAACAAAGTAGTTAATCAGGCAGATTTTAATTACCATCTCGGTGTATTTCCTAAAGTACATTTTGATTTATATAAAATACTTAAATGCTTATTATGAAGAAATGATACAAAAAGATAACATTGGAACTTAAAGTATGGGATTTTTAATTTCAACTTGATAAAAATAAATAAAATAAAATTTACTGTAATTTTAATTAAGTACTTCTTTACAATTTTGTTTTAACTCAAGTAAAACATCAACAGTTGCGCGTAGTACATGATTAGTAAAGCTTACAAAAGGTAGGCTTCTAGACTCCAGGTACGTGCCTCGTTTTATAAGCTGTGGATTGTCTAGAAAATATTTTATCTTCCCATAGTATAGATTCGGTGATTTCTTTTATTACTAACTGAAATTATTTCAATGCATTCTTTTTGCATACTCTTATGTAATAAATTATAAACTTTAATAGTAATACTCAATATCCAGTGAACATAATATTTTTATTATTTTAAAGTGTTAAACACGCAATTAGGAATAAATTAACCATTTTTAGAACACATATAAAAATTGGAACGAAGTGGGACTCGAAGCTGCGCCTCTTTTAAATTGTCCAAGCGCTTTTACCATTAAGTCATACATACTTATCCTGCTTGTCCAAATTCTTATACGCTTGATACAATTTATTTTTATTGTTAGTATAAGTTCCACTACCTTCAAATTTTTATACAGTTTCTGAAAATGCTCACCACGTATAGGTATGTGGGCGCAAATCAATATGTAATGATTTTATTATTTTGAAAGTATTCATTATATTTAAGATTTTTATTTCCATTAGTTAAACTTAGTAAAATGTTTAAAATGTTCACAATTTAGAGTAGCACTTAAATTGTCCGCATTTCATTTTTATGTTTCCACAAATTAAAGTAGAGTTGACAACTCTCCACTTACTGTTTAAAATAATACTTGTGTTTGTACGTTATTTGTCTATAAGCTAGCATTCCTCAAGCACTTGAAAACAGCCCTTGTAAGTTAAGTTCACATTATTTTTAAATGTTATTATAGTCTATTTTGCAAGTTTCTCACAAAACGCCAACTAAATTACTGTATATATATATTGTAACATTTATTTAGTGGACACATTTCGATTTCTGTATTCAACGCATTTATTTGTATTTGAATATTAAAGAATATATTTGTAATAAATATTATAAAAGCAAGTAATAGAAATAACATAGCCATTCTGAAAATAAACTATGACCTATTAGCCTGAATTTTAATTGTGAAAATGGATCCTGTATAACAATATACCAATATATGTCCGACATATACGAAGTTGCAGACAACATCTAGTTGAATAATAAATTAAATTGAGAGTAATGCTTAGCAAAAGTTATTAGCACAAAAAAAATTATAAGATGTAGGACTTACCATAAAGTATTCTTGATAAAAATAAAAGGCAAATGAAACAGAGAGTCATTCTTGGAATGCGACTAGATTGCTCCTAGTTTGCGTGGGACAGTTTCTTTTATGATTACCTGCAAAACAAAATATGTTTATAAAAGTGTATTATGACTGTTAGGTACTTCTTATATGCGATTACGTATAGAATACCTATGCCTAGATAACGGATGAGTTTTAGGTTTTATATAAGGGTAAGTTTTTGTTTATACCAGTGAGGAAAGACAAAGTACAAGTATAGATTTTTAACCAACCAGGCAATGTGCTGTATATAACACATGTTATTTGTATCTCAGTAAAGTCTGTATTTATGACACAAATAAGATACATTTGCAAGAGAAAAGACCATTTGTGACGTAATTATTATTTTCACCATTTAGAGTGTGATTAAATAATAATATATAATAATTTAAATACGATAATTCTCTAGGGAAAGAAAAAAGCCAACGGAGTGTTTTGACACTACGTTCTCTCTGAGTACCGTACTATAAGGAATAAAGCGTAAAACAAGTAAAAAAATTAAGAAAAGTAGAATCTAAGGGACTTTTTGAAACAAGAAGAAAACTATCTAATAACGAAGAAACATGACTGAAAATGTATTTAATTTCTTTATGATAAAAAGTTTCTGAAATTTGTACAGTAAAAAATAAGTTCAAGGAATAGAAATATATTTTTATTCGTTTAGAAAATTTTTAGGCTTTTGTTGGTTTGGTTGCGCCATTCAATACGCAATGTGTCTACGTCGCGTTTGACGGAGAGCGGAGAAGGATGTATTTTTACACCAGGTTCTCTCTATTTAATTTTTTTATTTTCTTTTCTTTCTTTTTGCTTCACACTGTATCCCGCATATAACAGGTCAGGCAGATGGAACCTGAGAACCCAGTGTTAAGACACTTCGTTTATTATGCACGAAAAAGCGTGGATCTGTAAAAATGCTAAGTTAGTTTTTATTGATTATATTTTTTGTAATTTTACGTTACGTTTTATGTTACGCCACGCTTAGATCGAGTCACTTTCAGAATAGCAGCCTAATACGTTTATATTCAAGTGCTGTCAGTACGTAAAAAATATAATAAAACCTCAGTAGGTAGGCGAGTCAGTAGTGTTACAATTTTAACATTATTGTGTAAAAATTTTGCATGTTTTTCTATTTTATACATCATGATAAACAAAATATTCAGTCATTATAATTTCTTATTCACCTTTATAAGGATATTGCGTGTTAAGGTATGTTTTAAAACCTACACTTTTTTAAAAATAGACTGTGGTAAGATATATATACTATTACTAGTATACTTATAGCGACATTTACGTCAGGCACACTTCGTTGGTTACCAGTATATTTCTAATCACACAGGTACAAAATATATACTATGAAAGAAACTATTTGCGCTACATGCGATATTTATACACTCACAGCATATTTACATAAAACTAATAATAAATCGTTCGTTTCCCTAAAAAGCATAAGCTATGTATCTTTGTTATGGTCGCCTGAAACTTCGTTTGTTCTAAAGACCTTTTCTTATTTCCTTATCTAGATTCCTTAGTTTGAATGTAAATCGTAAAATCTTTTTTAATCCCATATGGTAGTGGAGAAAGTGTCGATCTAACTAGATGGTCCCATGACCATCGGATTAATGTTTAATGACGAGATCCCCAGAAACAGAGAACTTCAAGATATAAAAGACAAATTTCATTGGTGCACTTGAAGCGAATTAGGTTTTTTTTGTAGAAATTCGTAAATTTGTTTTTTTTTTATGGATAACGGATGGCAAGCTACCAGAATGACCACCTGATGGTAAGTGGTTACCTTCGCACATGGACATATACAACACCAGAGATGTTGTAGATGCGTTGCTGACCTAGAGGATACAGATGAAAGGGGGGACAATGTAGTAGTCCGCTATCGGAACCACCACATTTTGAGGAAAGGGTGGGTGGTAAAGAAGAAAACATAGCTTACATGCCATCGAACCGAAAGACAACATTAGATATTTTGCGGTTAATCTCTGGCATCATAGTGGTCGCGAGCCGGACGGAGGATGAACCTCCTACCACATAACTATTGGGATTTCCGCCTTCAGCGGCGGAGGGGAATTGTATTCTAACCCTGTCCCCTCACAGGGAAACTAAACAAAATATTGTGATGAAGATTATTAAGTTCATAAATAGCTTGCATAGTTATAATTTGTTTATTTTAACAGTTACATGGAAAACGTAGTCGAAAACAGTAGATAGATTTTTGGCCTACTGTTACAATACAAATAAGGCTAAATCTAAATGAATATTATATATTAATATAAGGCGTAATTCTAATAAGCCGCCATGCGTTGTACCTAACCAGACTAAAGAATTAATTATGCCGTTCCGTCAGGTCATATAATTCATTTGCTGATATTGTTTCCCTTCAATACATTAAATATTATCACATATGTTCTTTTACAAAGTCACTTTTGTTTTTTTTATTTATTTATTTTTACAAAAAAATATATAAAGTATATTTTATTACAGGATATATAATATTTTTTGTACTATGTTTATTTTTTTTTTCATTTGTAATTGAAATTGGGTCTTAATATTTGAATTTTCTCTTTAAATCTTAATGTTAAACAAAGCTCTTTGATGATATTCAAATCGAATTGTACGAACAAATTTGAAATCGTATTGGGACCGAATTTAAAATTAGAGCAATGCAAATTAGGAACATTATCAGTTTATTCACTGGAAGCCATTGTGCCGGAAGAAAAATTGGATCTAGACTAAGGTTAAGGACCTTTTATTGCGAACTTTCCCGCTATAATGTTGATATCGCTGCAATTAGCGAAACGCATCTGGCAGACTCTGGCGAGCTCTGTGAGAGACTCGGTGGGTTTACATACTACTGGATAGGTAAACCAGCAACGGAACGATCCGCTAGTGGTGTAGGTTTTGCCATAAAAAATGAGATAGCTAGATCGATCATTGAACCTCCAAAAGGCGTAAGTGACAGAATCATGATTCTGAGACTCAACGTAAGACCTGGTAAATACCTACATTTCATCAGCATTTACGCACCTACCCTGGCCTCATCAGATGAGGATAAATTAAAATTTTACGATGACCTTCGTACAGTTCTCCTAAACCTGCCACAGCATGATAAGATTTTTCTTCTTGGAGATTTTAACGCGCGTGTTGGGACAGATCACATAGCTTGGAGAAACGTACTGCGCAAACACGGTATCGGAAAGTGCAACACTGAGTGCAAAGCTGAGTAACAAAAACACGTTCTTCAGGCTACCTGACAAATACAAAACATCTTGGATGCATCCGCGCTCTGGCCATTGGCATCTTCTTGACTACATCATAGTTCGAAGGCGAGACCTGAAGGATGTACTTATCACGAGAGCGATGCGTGGTGCCCAAGGTTGGACAGATCACCGTCTCATTAGATCCAAGCTGAGGCTTAACTACAAGCCTCCGCGCAGAGCAGAACATAATACTCCAGCGAAACTAGCTTTTACAAAGTTAATAAATGACGA
The DNA here is from genome assembly GCA_033558755.1 of Philaethria dido. NCBI lineage: Eukaryota > Metazoa > Arthropoda > Insecta > Lepidoptera > Nymphalidae > Philaethria > Philaethria dido. Next base: position 106,394 of record JAKGSA010000109.1, read on the forward strand.
GGAAACTCGTCTTCTCCTTGACGCAGAATTTGAACATGCCATGTCCACTGCTGATGGTGACTCAACTATTAATGCTAAATGGCGTTTGTACGCGGAGACCTTACATGAAGTATCCCAAAGAGTTGTTGGTAAATTGCAGAAGAAAAACCAAGATTGGTTCGATGATTCTAATGCAGAAATAATGAAACTCGTTGAGAACTTCAGAACTACTTTGAGAAGCACTGTTGACTCTGGACGACGAAAATCTATGCAGCAGGAACTTAAAACCAAAGTGCGCCAATTAAAAGATAACTGGTGGATCAGAAAATCCAAAGAATTACAGTGGCTGGCAGATACCAACCAAACTGCTAAATTCTTCGAGGGTCTTAAGAGTATTTTCGGACCTCGGACTAGGAAGACCGCCCCAGTATACTCAAGTGATAAAGCCAAGAGGTTAAGTGATCCCGAAGAAGTTCTCCTGCGTTGGACTGAGCATTTTAATGAAGTGCTCAATCCCGGTAGTCAAGGAGTGGATCTACAATATCTTGACGCCCTTGAGAACCTGCCTATCGCCTCGGAGTTGGATGAGCCACCGTCATTTACAGAATTTATCTCCGCAGTAAATAGTGTGAAAGTCGGCAAGACGCCAGGTGTAGATAGTCTCCCTTCAGAAGTTTTCAAATAGGGAGGATCAAACATTAAATCTAGACTGTTTGCCTTAATACAACAAATTTGGGCTGATGAACTTGTTCCACAAAACTGGAAGGATGCTACTATTGTTTAACTATACAAAAGCAAAGGAGACCTCTCAGATTGCAGCTCATTTAGAGGAATTGCTCTGCTCTCAGTGGCTGGCAAGATCCTGGCGCATATAATTCTTTCCCGATACCCAGTGTGGTTTCAGATCGAATCGAGGAACGGTTGATGCCATCTTTGTTGTCAAACAATTACAAGAAAAAAGCCTTGAGCAACACCGTGACCTCTACATGTGTTTTGTGGACCTGGAAAAGGCTTTTGATCGCGTACCAAGATCTGCTCTCTGGACAGTACTCGAGAAATATGGCTGCCCTTTAAAGTTCGTAAATTTAGTGCGTCAATTTCATGAAGGCATGATGGCCCGTGTACGCCACGAAAATGACTTTACAGAACAGTTTAAGGTAACAAGCGGAGTGAAACAAGGCTGTGTAATGGCTCCAACCCTATTTGCTATATACTTTGCTGCGGTTATGAAGGATGCCCTTAGGAACTGCAATGATAGTATTTCATTAAATGTTCGCATGGACAAGAGTGTACTTGAGCTTACCCGTTTCAGAGCTAAGCATAAAGTCCAGCGGACCTCTGTACTGGAAATTCTTTATGCAGACGATGTTTGCCTTATGGCTGACAGTATGGAGAATCTGCAAAGTTACGTCGACAATTTAGATAACTCTTGTCGAAAATTCGGCCTAGTAATCAGCGCGTCAAAAACTCAGATTCTGAAACAGCCCGCAAGAGGAAAATCTGCTAGTGACACTATTGTCTACTTAGGTGGGAAAAAACTAGAAGAAGTCAATACCTTCCGGTATTTAGGAAGTCTAGTTCGTAGCGACAACCGTCTCGTGTCTGACATATCTGCGCGAATCGCCAAAGCCGTTGTGCTTTTGGTAAGCTGAATCAAAGAGTATGGAAGTCTCACGACCTAAAACTCCACACAAAACTTGCCGTATATAGAGCAATCGTACTACCTCTGCTTCTGTATGCCTCAGAGACCTGGTGTCTGTACAAGGGTGACACCAGACGTCTTGACGTCTTTCACATGAAGTGTCTCCATGCCATCCTTCGTTTAAAATAGCAGGATCGTGTCTCTAACTCTGAAGTTCTTCGTCGGACTAAAATGACCGGTATGGAGAGTCTGCTAATGAAGTGTCAACTACGCTGGTCTGGTCTTGCCAAAGTTAGTCTTTTATTCAGAGCTTAGCTCAGGAAAGCGCAAACGCGGAGGACAATATCTACGCTACAAAGATGTTTTGAAACGCCACCTATCATCCTGTGGAATATCATGCGATTCTTGGGAGGAGCTTGCCACTCAGAGACCGAAGTGGCGAAATGCTGTCAATACGGGCATTAATAATTTTGAGCGCACTCGCATCGATCATCTTGACGCCAAACGCCAGCTTCTGAAAACTCGACCCAAGCCCTCCTATAATTACACATACAATGATAGCGGACAGCTTCATTGCGCTATTTGCGACCGAATCTTCAAAACTAAATTCGGTTTTGCGAGTCACTTTCGCGCTCACGAACGTCGAACTAACTAATAACAACAGTGTGTCGCCGTCGACGGATACGTCTAGGAGGACATCATCATCATCACATATTAAATATTCTATAACACAATAATAGTTAGGTATTCTACACAAAAAAAACTGTCTTTCTATAAAAGCAAAATTGTTGTTTGTTACCTTGACCTAATCCAACATTTGTGTGTTAATGAGCCTATTTATTTCTTCTTAAATATGTTTATATTATTATTTTTTTATTTAATTAAACAGAATTTTATATATTGTTTATCTTTTTTCGATTTTATATCTCTCTGTAAACATTGACATTCCGTATATCCCGTCTTTGTGTAACCACTGACTAGTATCGATCCTAGATCCTAATGTATGTTATAAATATATTTAGGGGGTAGTCCATAGTAGCAATGCTTTGAAAATATTATCGTTTGAACTTATCATTTGAATTAAACACTGAATATATAAATTACGAGTATTGTTGTAACGGACTATGTGGTTACATAGTCCGTTATATAATGGATGTTTTTGATATTTTTAGATGTCGAAGCCATAAATATATTTATAAATAATACGTGTTATTGTAATATCCACTCAGCCATTACATTTGAATCCGATTGTTTCGTCATCATCCAAATTACTGTCCAAAAACATTTTCCTTCATATTTGCGTTCCCGCTTCAACCTACTTCCCGCTTCTACACGCTCAAGGCGGTCGGGTGTCGTTCCGACACTTGACGTACCGATGAGCAACACCAAATTCCTGCAGAAATCCTTTTCCGTATACGCTGCAACCTTATGGTACCAACTTCCTAAAACTATCCAGAAAAGCCTATCCTTTTTTTCCTTTAAATCGCGTCTGAAACAGCATTTACTCACAACGTGTAACAGTTTTCAGTGACCTAAAACTAATATTATAAGTAAAACGATCGTATTCGTCATTTTTTCTTTATATATACGTGTATATACAAATTTATTATATATAAATTATGAATATATATTTGTATAGTCTATTTATGTATTTTTTTTTTTTAATCTTTTTTTTTTTTTATTTATTTAATATTTTTGTATATGTGTATATTAGTATGTAGGTATGGTATTTTATATATTTATTATGTTTACATATATTCTATTGGATGTCTATTTTTTATTTTTTGTACTTTGATCCCGCATGTAACATACTCATCCACTTCCACAGGTTGACTGGAAGAGATCTCTTTCAGGGAAAAGTCCACCTTTGTAAACTAAAAAATGTATTTACTTTTTCTTATGTATTTTTAAGTGCAATAAAGAATATATATATTAAATTAAATAAATCAGTGTCTTAGAACACTATATATATACACCTATAAGGCACGCTCTATATACGAATATAGTGTGGTAAGAATTATTAGATATTTCATTAAAATTTTGCGATTGCGATTGTAACAGAGAAATTTCAGGGCAATATGTTCTGCATCAGTTTCAAAGCTGTTGAGAAGTAGTTCGAAAAGTAAAAAAAATAAATAAAATAAAATTATAAATAGTAAAGGGCTGTACATAACAATGCTTTTTCTACGTGTTATTGAAAAAAGTTACTACTTTGTATAGTTAATGTAATTTTAATGATAGAATTCGAGGTTTCTATTTAATTGCCTTTAGTGATTGTAATATAGTAAACTTGAATGTGGGAGCAAATTAAAATTAAATTAAACAAAATATGGAATAATATTTGTAGGTATAGATTAAAATCGCCATTTCTATTGCTGTCCATAACGTTAAATATTTTATTATACAATTCAGATTATATATCTATATATAAATACGTGAAGCAAAAACTTTGGATCCCCTTTTACGAAAATTACGCGGACGGAGGAGCATGAAATTTGGCACTCTTATAGTTTATATAGAGAAGGAGTGCAGAATGCTAACATTTTTTTTAAATAATGCATAAAGAGTATATTAAATTAACAAAATAAATGTTACACACACTACCATGGTTCGACACCCATGTTTATATAAAGTGATACATATATTGCTAAAGACAACGCGTTGTTAACGCGTCAACGGGGACACTAGTTTTCATAGAAACGTAGACGACATTTTTCCTATTTATATTCTTAATTATTTGCTCATTTGGAGTCATTACTTGGTTTGTAATAAATATTATATTACGAAAAGTTTATGCATATAAAGATTGTGTAAAATTAAACATCCTAATTTCATTGCACCAGCTATTAAGGTTTAATAAAATTTAAAGAATGAGTATGAATTTAAAATATTTTAACGTCATGTTTAACTCATAGTTGATATACGAGTACATAAACAAGACTATACAACTCGTTTTTAAATCGCATGTTGCGTGACTATACAAACGAATATACATATACGTTGTAAATTTAATTTGTATTACAAAATAAATTCTAAGGAAACTTACAAGAGGTTGTTGTAAGTTTTGATTTCATGCCGAAATTTGCTGTTCTTCATACACAAATATCTTTATTTCGCAATGTAATTTAGGTATAGCTGGTATGGTGTAAGTTTCCACAACTCAATACATCTTATATATAAATATTGTATTTTCTTTAAATATTACTCAAAAATATAGGAAACTTAGTTGCATAAAAGGCCTTACAAATTGTACTGGACTCACCCTAAAATATATTTCTGGGTTGTTGTTTAACGTGATTGTGGACCTTACAAAAATACTAAGGTATGGCTAAATATCTATAATGCGCTTAAGACACTTAACTTAAGCTTTCAAAGCTCAAATCATACGATGTTACCACTACGTGAAATAACAACCTGTTGATTGTCTTTTATATATGGTTCTAATGTCACTCACGTACATATATATACTTTATTACGGAAAGGGCAAAGCGACCGCGCCAGTCGGCACTACAGGTTATACTGAGGCAATTCGATCTATAAGAGTGTTTGCTGTCCAAGGCAAACAAATCCTACAGGCAATGGTAGATATAAATGGTCATCTGCCAGATGCATAAAAACACCAAATCACTCCAATTTGACAAATAAATGGTAAGAATATTCACAAACAGATTGAGCTTGGAGCTAGATTTAACTAAAATATTTCGAAATTTAGGTTTTTACAAGTTATTATGGTAGGTATAGTAAATCTCACTAAACATGATAGATATGATTCAATTTCTATGTAACGGAATATTTATATAAATAACATTGTTGTTTAATTGATCTAATTAGACAAAGTGCGGTGTTGGGTTTCGCCATTAAACACGTAATGTAAAGTTAAAAAGGGGTAAAACTTCAAGTGATTTATTTTGTATACTTTCTCTCCCTCTGTCATGTATATAATAATATGAAATATTCTGAAAAGAATAATATGATATGTAATATAATAATTTATTAAAAAATCATATTTTTTAAGTCTTAACTTGTTATAGCAAAGCTTACACTTCTTATAACAAAGTTTTAAGTGTCTACACAATGTGACGTTTAACGATACATACCAAAAATAAATGTATGTAGGTAATAGGTATAAAATAATTTATTAATGATATGAAATATTATTTTATTTGTATATATGAAAATTAATAAAAAAATATGTATTTATATTTTTATTAATATAAATACATATTTTAAAATTTATAATGAGTTGCTGGCAGCCTATAAGTATGAAATTCAAAACAAGAATTTTGATTTTACTTTACAATTTCCTGAATATTATAACATTTTGGACATAATATAATATTGAGGATATAATAATTAGTAGTCAAGTAATAAATATATGATGTGTGATGAAAATTAAATGTTTCATGTATTTATTGCTACGATCTCAAATGTGTGAAATTTAAAATAACAATTATGTACCGTAGCCATACTATATCATTTATAATTTGATTTTCTCTTGTTCTATACCCTTGATAAATTTATATGTGATGCTATTACGCCCCAAGCTTGAGACATATAATATGTAGGGTAGCAGTATACTAAGGTGAGTCGAAAATAGTTTAGAAACAATGTTGAGGTGTTAAACAAAAATAAATACACCTTCAAAATAACGTGCTCATGTATGCACTTTGCGGCGTAGTGACTGAAGCGTATCATCCTATGACGAGCTTTGACAAATGAATCGGTGAGTGCAGAAACAACGTATGTCCGGATTTTTAAATTTTGCAGGAGGGAGGAAAAAGTGGATAACTTGCCTTCCTAAGCTAGTTTAAATTGGATTACGAATTTTTGCATTTTTTGTGACTTACGTTGTTTCTGCACTTCGTTTAGCTAATTTATGAAAATATTACATATTTAACAATAAAAAGATATCATGATTGTTGTAGTAAAATTAGACGTAATTGCTATTCTTTAACAAAAAATAATTGTAACTGTGTTGTTCTATTTCACTGGATAAAGTGTGATATCGAGTTTAGCCATTGATTGCTAAATGAACGCAAATTGGTAAAAGTGCTGTGTCCCTAGTAAAAAATAGAGCACCATTATTTTTATCATAAAGATTATGTATAAAGATTTATAAAATTTGCATTGTATGCTATATTTATGCAATGTTAGTTATATTTTAGCACCTAATGCCTTAATCCGGCGGAAAGTGGGGAACGGAATTGTAGAAAGAGAACGGAGTGTCTTAACACTAGGTTTTTAGGTTTCCTCTGCCTACCCTGCTATATGAGGGATACAGCGTGAAGCTATAAAAAAAGGTATATTTATTTGACGATTTATATTACGTGGATTTTATTATGTTCATATATCTATTTTTCCGTTGTCTACTTTTTGGTTATTTTAGAGATATTAGTTTATTGCTGGCGGAACCTAACGTTGTCTCGTGAGATCGAATTCTCAATAATCGCTTGTATAGTCAGAGAACAGATTTATCGAACTATCTACATTTCGATAAATCTATAGACAGAATTTTTGTAGTATTTATAAACTCCTTCGAGCTTTAAAATTTGAAAGGAACCAAAGGTTACTCTCACAAATGTTTGTCTACGGTATCAATTTTATCAATTATAGGTTTTTGTATATCTTAAAAGATATACTTATATTAGATAAAGATTTAGAATTATACGAATTCATTCTGACGATTCTGGCTATTTTGAGCTCTTAAGTCAAGAAGTGAAAAATAACCTTATATTGCACTTGCCTTGTGCGTTGTATTATGCAATAGTTAACGAAACACATTGAAGTATCGTCAAATTTTATGCCTACATATAATTTTATTAATTATTCTTTAGAAATATAAATCTCCAGCTTTTTAAAATAAATAAATTTACCAGAGCACGACAAGAACTTTGCCCATTTGGAACATAGTTCAAAAGTTTTTGCAAGTCTTAAGATTGTAGCTGATAATTAAATAATGAGCGCGCGAAGTTTCCTATAATATTAAAACCCGTTACAGACAAAAGGGAGCGGGAAAATTGCAATTTAATTTCGGTTTGGACTAGATTTGACTGTGTGTAGAAGAGATTAGGTAGAGTAGACACGTGCTTTGAAAATATGTATATAATTGCGAGGAATATTTACCAGTCTAGAAAAAAAAAAGTGAGCCGTTACAGGACGCCTGGCAGATGTGAAACATCATGGTCGTACAAGTAATAAACATCTATAGGTCGACTATATAGTCTATATTAACGGAAAAAATATATAAAAAGAGAAAAACGAAATTTGAAATAGGAAACATGTTATAAAGGTGGAAAATATAAAATAAATAAGTGTATATATAATAAAAGTTTCAATACAAACTTGTAACCGTTCAATTGCAGTAAATAAAAGTTAAATTGTTCTTTACACTTTGGCAAATCAAAGACTTCATACGACTCAAAACTTATTTGAAAAACTTTAACTTGCTTTTATAGCTTTCTACTAACATTTTAGATGCGTTTCATTTATCTTATCTCAAAAAATACATGAAGCAAAAACTTTGTATCCCTTTTTACAAAAAATAAGGGAACGGAAGACCAAAAAACTTGGCACATTTATAGTTTATATAGAGAAGGAGAGCAGAATAATATTTTTTAAAAATATTTTAAAAATAAAATAAATGTTACACATGTGTGTCTAACCATGGTAATGTTACCATGGTTAGACATCCATGTTTATATAAAGTGTGTTGTACATATACATATATTGCTAAAGACGAAGGTTGTCAACGCGTCACTGGGGCCACTAGTAACAGTTAAATACTGAGAAGAACCGTTGACGCGTAAAATAAGGGTTGCTTTAGCAGCTTGTATATCGCAACAAAATGTCCATATGTCATCAAATCACGACAAAATATAATTCATTCAGACAAAACACGCTCAACGACTATGAGCTGAGCTGTAGGAACTTCGTTATACACAGACGTCAGACTTAATTCAAATTTTTTTTTACCTTCACGCTGTATCCTGCACATAACAGGGTAGGCAGAGGGAACCAGAGAACCTAGTGTTAAGATACACTGTTTTCTTTTAATTCAATTCAATGTATAAGGTTTTCTTAATTATTCGCTGTGGATCTTATCTACAAATATCTGATATGTATAAGCTCTAAAACATCTTAAAAATATTATTCGATTAGATTTCCTATTTACCTTGAAGATTCGGTTTAAAATTTTAAATATAGAAAGATTTTAATCCCTAATAATTAATAATTATTTTGGCCTGCTAAGTAAGCTTACTGCATATTGACGGAAATAACGAAATGACAATTTAAAATTATTAATAATGTTAGTATTTTACATGCATAGTTTTTTTATATAGTACTTGCATGTTGCATACAAATATTTAAAACATATATATAATCGATTATCTGGTCATTCAATTAGAAAATGACTTTCATAGCACATTTTTTTAGTATGACATATCCTTCAGTAGAAAGTATTATTACAAGGTTTGTGAGTCCGATCTGAAAGTAATAAAGACCCCATTTGAGACATAAGGTAAGTTTTTCGACGTGATTTACGCTTGAGTAGGGTTCACTTAGCCGTTATACTGACACGTTTTAACAATAGTGGCTCTTATAAGTATAAGCCATTAACGTCGAGACATATAAGATTATATGTACATTTTACGTTACAAGTATCATAGATATATTCTATTATTAAATAAAATAAAAAATATTTAATATGAATCATATTAATTTTGCTATATCTCTTCAATATTTTAAATATTGTTATATTTAAATAGTTTTCAATCGTTAACCGGTTAATTATTGAATGATATTCGAACTGAACGACAGTCTCCATTAGCAGTTCTATTTTATTGGAAGGACAGTCATTTGTGTAGTACTACAACAAAATATTACAAAACTCCTAACTACTTTACGAAAGTATTACGTTCAAGTTCCCAATTGTTTCACAGTATTGGTGTGACTCAATTGTCACGGTTATAATAGTTATATTATTTTATTTAGTGTTTTTATTTCCTAGCTCTGTAGTTAAGGCAAAGCGCGGGGTTGAGTTCTACCACTCAACACGCATTGCCTCAATTTGGCGTAAAGTGGGGAGCGAAAAGATAACGGAGTGTGGTAGCACTAGGTCCTCAGGCTCCCTCTGCTTACACGGCTATATGAAGGATTCAGCGTGAAATTAAAAAAAAATTGGATTAGTGCCTCTGGCATGCGATCGAAACTCAAAATCTTAAAAACTGATTTAAACTACATTTTTCTCATGTGATTTCACTTTTTTCCATATTGTTATGTGTATACAAATAAAATGTGAACAAATTTATCAAAAATAAAAATAACCCTATACCTTGGAAAGGTTTTCTCATTGCTCTGATAGTTTGTGTTTTTTTTAGCTTCACTTTTAAAATAAATAAATAATAATAATGTTCACATGATGGTAAGTGATCACTGCCGCCCACGGCCCTGTGTAACACCAGAGGAACCACCACCGCCGCGTGCGCGTGCGCCACCTCGCTTAAACCTAACTCTCTGAAACATAACTTGCCCAAACTTAGCTCTCTTATACCTACCTCATTTAAACCTAATTCCACTAAATCTAATTAGATAGCGTGTGCGTGTGCGTGTGCGAGTGCGAGTGCGAGTGAGAGTGTGAGAGTGTGAGTGTGTGAGTGTTTTTACCGTGGGAAACAAAGAACAAAACCCACCATTTCAAGGTGAACAAGTACTTCGAACTTAAAAGATCTCAGCCTTTCTACAATTTTTATCAGTTCATTTTTAGCACGTATTTCGAAGACGATTATCATTTATGATTATGTGGCACGCTGATATCAATCTTTAGATATGAAATGGAAACTTAAAAAATATTTTCTAGGTGCGTTTTATATGTATATACACATACATATATAGCTTCGCGCTGTATCCCGCATATAGTAGGGTAGGCAGACGGAACCTTAAGAGTTAAGACACTCCGTTCACCACTTTCCGCCGAGTTGAGGCATCGTGTGCTGAGTGGCGGAACTCAACGCCGTGCTTTGCCTTGTTACTAAACCCAGGAAATGAAAATTTCAATTTCCTGGAGTAGGAATCGAACCCACAACTTGTCGCTTTTACAGTCGCACGCTTGTGCATCTGCGCCACGACAGGCGTTTTATATGTTTACTTAGAATAATCGTATATATTTATTAAAGTTCTAGAACATATTCACTAACTTTTTCAAATTTAAGCTATTACTTATAAAAATATAAAAATATGAACGTTAAATAGTTATTATTTTACTTTGTATAGTTACTTGACTATTAATAAGAGGCACATCACTTAAGTGGAGAAAGTAAATGTTGAAAGAGAATGAGTGTCTTAACACAAGGTTCTCTGGTTCCCTCTGCTTACCCCGCTATATGCGGGATGCAGCGTGAAGTTAAAAAAAAAAAAAAAACGTCACTTAAAATAAGTACACAAATTTAGTCAAATATACCTATTTAATAATAATATTTATAATGTTGTTGTGACCTGATAAAATATTATACATTTTATTATAGCTCGTTTTTCCAGTTGCTATCTCGTTATTGGAACAAAGACCTGTAAGTAGTAAGTACATCTATTATTGATAAGTTACGTTTATCCAGCTTAAAACATACAAAACTGAACAATGGAGTATTGTCTAAAATTTTGAACAAGTCAGTGTTGTTTACAAAGCTTAAGTGTCTCTAAATTGGCAGCTGTTTTTTTTCGTACTTTAATTTTCGGGAACTTGTATAGTTTTAAATCTATTAAATTTATAATTTGATAACATTAGTAGGTACTCACATATCATCGGATTGTATCTTCAAAGTTCCAAGCCAATGGTCAAGCAAAACGATACATAAAAAATCACTTAAAGTACGGCAACATACAAGCTTAAAATTGTTCTTATAAAAATTATTATTTAATTTTTAAATCTATGGGATTTTTCAATTACAAAATCGTACCCTTGGGTCATATCGGGTCGATGAAAAGCGAGGGGCGGGCCGGCTTCAGTGCTTCGTCGGATAGTACTGAGGACGCTCGTTCAGTGTCATACGCGTGTGATAAAAAGTATAGACGCTACAGGTGGCTATACGGTGAATACTTTAATACAAACAAACATATTTAAAGAATACATATTTTTAAACTTATAATTTACTTACAAAAGTTTATTATGTGAGTTTAGGAATAGAAATAGTATGTATATAGAAAAAAAATATAATTTAAAAGTTACTTTCTTACTTGCGCTATTGTTTTCCTATTTATATTCCTACGTGAAATAAAGGAATTTTAAAATCTATAATATACAATGAAATATTTGCTTTATATTTACCAACACGGGAATCCATTCGTTTGAGATTCTATGCATGTATTACCTATCTTATGCCTGTTCTTAATGTCGATATGTCCTGTGACCTACATTTACACTTATACTTATGAAGCCATCCCAATAGATCGTAAAATTACTTTTAAGCTGTTAAATTAAAATATTCAGCACTTAAATATATGGATATTTTCTACGACATTATAAGTAACTTATTTTCTGATTCTATTTAATAATAATAACATTAATGTAAATTTAATTAGTTTTAGTGTTAATTTGAAAAAAATATTTATTCTTTTTTCAATCTGGGATATTTTATTGCATAAGCGGAAACTTCATTGGGTAATGTAACATATCGAAGTGCTGTCTTTATATTATAAATGTTTTTTGTTTCCCTAATTTCAACAAAATTAATGATTTTAATTAAGAAGATTATAAAACAAGCCATGTAGTTCGGTTTTTACCTTAAAGTAAGTTATCCGCTTTAAATAAAGTCATGGATATATGAAAAAATGCGTTCCCGTGTCCTTAATCACTTGGAGTTGTAATTGTGATTGGAATGAGTTATTTGTATTAATTACTACTAATATAATACAAATCGATAAATTTATCTTAATCTTTTATAGATGACAAGTTGTTGGCCACAACTTCACTTGCGTGGACTTCATGATCCTTGCCATAATAATTTCCTTTCATACTCTATTTTTCATCTAAGCATCTAGTCCAGGCCAGGCTGAAGAGAAATATTTTACTTAGATGAGCAATGGAATCTACCAGTATTATTTATCCTTTATTAAAGGGAAAGTATGTATATTATTTATTTATTTATTAATATATATGAGTTTAAATATGTATTACTAACTGTACAAACAAAATAGAAATTATAATACGCATGGTCAATTTAATTGATGATCACATATAAAGGAAACGATGATAGAATGAAAACACTAAGAAATTGATTTCTCACAGTAAAGACGTTGTAACCGTTTACTGCAGCAATAAATTACAACGTAGAAATAATATATGAGGAGCATATATTATTTTCGTTGAATATTGGTTGCTGTAACAATAACACAAGTTCTATTGTAGAAACACATAAAGTAATAAGAAATAACTTCTAATATAATGTTATTAAAATATAAGTAATATTAAAGCTACACAAGATTGTATTGACCCACTAATGACTGTCATATCATCATTATATTTAAATTATTTTCAACTCTCCATTCTAGAAAGATAAAAAGCGTCGTTGAGTCCCTCTAGTTTACACAAAATTTCTTGAAATAGAGCAGAAAGCACAATCACAACGACTTCACTTAGATTCTCTCTGACTATCCTGTTATGCGGGATGATGCGTGATGACGCTTTTTTATTTAATTTGACAGAGAGACGGGCGAGTTGTTTATCCAATTACTTTATATTTCGGCTAAAATCTTACGTGGCAGAGTCCATGCCACTTCGATGCCATCCAACCATTTATACTCTTAATTATATTTTTGACCATCAATTTCTGTTCATAGATCTTTTGAATTCGTTAGTTTTAATGAATAAATATGACCTTATAAGGTCATCAAGTTAATATTGCTTTGTTTCACTGCTAAGTCCACTGCGATCAAAATTGGGATTGAAACTTCCGACAATACTAATAAATAGTAGATAAGACTACGCGATAATATTACTGAGAAAAGGCCAAAAAAAGAAAATAAAATAATTTGTTTCTCATGTTTTTTATTCTACAACTAAAAATTAAAATGATATAAAATTAAAAATACAGCATTTTATTTTTTAGAAATATTTAGAATTTTATTATATCTTGTTACAAAGTTTATTATTTGAAATAATATTTGATATTCTACAACAATGTAATAATGGTTACGACGTGTAATAAGATGAAATGACAGGTCTGACCTACAATCAAACTTTAACTTCTTGTTTCATTAAAAATTTGTTACAACTAAAGGTATTTTTAGTTATGTACACACTATATGGTTAGTATTTAGGTATATGTCATTTTTAGAGGATACATATATATAAACCAAATGTTATTCGCAAGTTAAATCACTTCTCAATTATAAATATCGTGCAGATTAATTCATCAATTGAGATTTTCTTTACGTGCGCTCTAAAGTAGTGCGGAGATCGTCGGTACATTAAGCATAATCTAGCTAAAGCTAGTAAATAAGTCGTCCCTGGTACTTGAACTAATCTGTATTTTGTCAGGCACCACTGATCGATGACCTTAATATACTATATATCCGAGGCACAAATCAATATTATTCCTCTATCTTGTACACGTTGGTTAAAATTAGTGAAAAATCTATACACATTTTTATTTGCTTATAAAAAGTATTCTGTTTTTTTTAATATTTGTAACTTTTTCTGATGTATTAAAAAGTAAGTAGTCAGAGAAGGCTGAATTCTCTTGATATAAGGCTCGTATAATGCGGAAACTAGCACGATCTACAACGTATTATATCTAATCCAGTGGTAAGACACTCCGTTCCCCACTTTTTTCCCCATCGAATTGGGGCATTGCGTGCTGAGTGGCGGATCTCAACGCCGCGCTTTGCCTTGTTATCAAACCCAGGAAATGAAAAATTCCATTTCCTGAAGTGAGAATCGAAACCACAGCTTGTCGCGTTTACAGTCGTACGCTTGTGCCTCTGGCCACGACAGGCGCTAATTTAGGCTTTCTCAAATGTTCATAATCGAATACCAATGATCATCAGATTTAAAACAGTAAATAATAGAAATAAAAACACCGAATGTTTGCTGAATCCATATAAGTAGCTATAATAATTTATCACCCCCGTCGATTTCGGACGGGTGCGGATCAAATTTAGGTTAAAAGGGAATTAAAGTCGCTTAACTTTAAAACCTTTCCGAAACATTACACGTTTATTTTTGGAAATTAACTCGATAATTTTAAATATGCTGAAATATATGGTTTATTTATTTATTTTTTATTTTATTTTTTTTTTAACTTCACGCTGTATCCCGGATATAGCAGGGTAGACAGAGGAAACCCGAGAACCTAGTGTTAAGACACTCCGTTCTCTTTTAACAATTCCATTCCATCATACTGCACGGTCTACCAGGCGGAACTCTTGGCCATATGCAGGGCCTCGGAGCTGGCTCTCCGACACTCAGCAGGTTCCTTCGGAATTTATAGTGACTCCAGGGCGGCTTTACAAACGGCCACAAATCCAACTCACTTACACCCCCTTGCAATTCAGATCAGGAAAAATATTAAAACGATTTCCGACCAGAATAAGGAAATGGCCTTATTCTGGATAAAAGCCCATGCGGGAATGGAAGGAAATGAGAGAGCAGACTGTTTAGCAAAGGAGGCAGCCTTGGGTTCGAGGCGGGCTTCCGACTACGATCGTTGCCCGGTCTCATTCGCCAAGAGAATAATCCGTATGGACTCTCTCGACGAATGGAACCGGAGGTATCGGGACGGTGGGACCGCTTCGGTCACAAGGCACTTCTTTCCAGATTTGGTGGAGGCGTACAGGGCTACCCGGACTTTCACACCCACCAAATATACGACACAGATTCTCACCGGCCACGGTGGGTTCTCCGAGTACTTGAACAAGTTCAAATGCAAGGAGAGCCCAGCATGTCTCTGTGACCCAAATGAAACAGAAGATGTGGTACATATAATCTGTGAATGTCCACTATACTTTTGACAGAGACGTGAAATAGCAGACGAAATAGGAATAGATATTAGCATAGATATTCTAAGTAGAATAATTAATAGCAAACATAGAAAAAAGTTCCTGAAATACGAGTATAGTGTAAATATAGCAAAAATAGTAAACGATAAGAACAAATAAACATGATACTGTAGTAACGTAGGGTTACCACATGTGATCATACACATAACAGTAAAGTATAATTACGAGAAATAGGATCAATAAATATAATAGAAATAGATATGTAGTAAATAATATAAATAAGATATGTAGTAAATAATGTTGAGAAAGTCAGTGGATAAGTTAGATAAGAATAGAATACCTGTAAACTAGATCATTAAAAAATCATGTAAATTAGAGTAGCAGCAGCCTTTGTCATTAAGATTTGTAAAACATAAAATATTTTCAACTATTCGTGTATTACGCAGAAACACCTATTTAGGGACAAACACATATTTAGTATTAAAGGCAGAAAATTCTTGGAATTATATTTTTTAGCTTCATAGTAAATCCCGCACATAGCAGATAGGCAGAGGGAACCAGGTAACCTAGTGATAAGACACTCCGTTATTTTTTAACATTTCCGTTCCTTAAATTGATGAAAGTCTTTTTTATTTGATCACACATTGTTGATGTACTTCTGAGCCCAAGTTGGATTTTCAAGAGTTAAAAAAGCAAGTTATGGTGTAACTGAAGTGACAGTGTAGGCCATGGTGCCTTTTCAAATGCGTTTTAGTGTTATTGTGCTGCTGTTGAGTACACTAAAACAAGGTTTGTATTAAATAATTGATATTAGAATTATTGAAATTATAAATTAATTAATGAATAATAATATATTGAGGGATACTTTTTGTGTAAAGATTATGTATATTAATAGGTAAATCCTAATTCCATGCGTCGTCTTAACAACACATGGTATCATGTGTTATTTATTTTACTAATTTTATATATTTGTAATGAATTATTATAAAATATATTGGCTACCTTCAGTATCTTCCATATTAACTCATACTCTTCATGTATGAAATTTTACTCCTTGCATAATTTTCGTAAAAAAAGGATACAAAATTTTTCATCCATGTATGTGGGAAGATAGAATTGTTTTAAAATAAGCGAAACTTGATGTAGAGAATTAAAATATTCTAGATTGAATTTTAAACTATACCTGTATATTATAATATGTATCTTTGATATAGTGTTTAATTTGATACAATAGTGAAACTCAAAAAAATTAAACACCATTTAAAAATATTATTTTATATCATATACCTAATATATTACTAATAAGTGTATACTACTAATAAAAATATAGTATTTTTATTATAATTATAATATAAGACTTTGAAAATATGAAAATAATAAAAAAATATGGGTAATTTTAATGTCTGCGCAAGTTAAAGGAAAGATTTCTCTTATGTCACTTGCAGGGCGCTCTGGTGTATCGCTATCACAGTCCACTGATAAAAACATAAGTTTTTTTGTAACTTTGTATCTTAAAAATGGTATATGTAGTTTGAAATGTTATGAAAAATCACTGTAGAAGATTTTAAATGCCAGCGATATTCAGCAGACAAATTCTGCATCGTTATCAAGATACGTAAAACAAGGCATATTTTCATTCAACATGAAAATGAAACATTTTATTCGTACGAGTACAATAGAAAGTTTATTTATGCAAAATTTTCGTTTCTAATTTACAATTAAAATATGAAGTTTAAAATATATATAGTTTTAAGTATATAACTAAGCATTCTGCATCGAACAAAAACGTTTGATAATGATTTCTAAAGTTTAATTTTTCCATAAAACGGAAATCTCTATAAAAACTAAATGAAGAGAACACGACGAAGATATTTAGGTAAAGGTAACTTATTTAGTTACCTTCAAGTAGCAATATTGTAAACCAAATCACATCTAAGTCCGGCTACAGCCAACAGAGTGGCATCAAATTATCAGCTTCCTTTGGCTAAACTAATGAAATTCATTATAATTAACGAACTAGATAGCGAATATATCCCGTTATTTGTTACTGTACTTCGAGTTTAAGTTAAATCAAAAGCTTTCTATTGGAAGTTTTTTTACCTTCAATTTTTATTTAAAACTTAGGGAGAGTAAAAGTATTTACTATACTTGTATATAAAAATGACCAACTATACATTTTTTTATTTGCTTATTTAATAGGTCATTTATATATTGATATTACTTACAAAATAAGACTACTGAGTATGAATGGTTTAGATTGAGGTTATTTTTAAAGTAACAAACTAAAAAAATACTTTTAAAGAAAAATAACATTCAGTTATGAAGTAACTTTGTTACTGGATAGTTATTACTAAGTATTATGAAATTCATAATTTAGTAGTTATTTGTTTTATATAAAATTTTATTAATTTTTTTTAATTACTATTTTTTAAATAAACTATATTGAATACGTTACAAAAAACCAATCAGATCGAGACGACACAAATTAAAACTTTAATCTGAAAGTTTACTAGAGCTGGAAAGTATTTGCAGTCTATAAAATGAGTTAAAGTAGAAAAGTTTTTAGATTTGTAGCCGTGCATATTATATATGGGTTGTATTTTAGCTTAAAAACTTTTTTTATAAAAACAAGTATTTGGAGGCCTGTCGTGATACAGAGGCACAAGTGTGCAACTGTAAACTCGACAGGTTATAGGTTCGATTTCGACTCCAGAAAATGAAAATATTTAATAGTATTTAATATTTTCATTTCCTTTCTCAGGTAAGAACGCAAAACGCGGCGTTGAGTTCCGCCACTCAGCAAGCAATGCCTCGATTGGGCGGAAAGTGGGGAATGGAAATGCTTAAAGAGAACGGAGTATCTAAATACTAGGTTCTTTGTTTCCCTTTGCCTATCCTGCTTAAATACAGCGCTTAATACAGCGTGAAGCTAAAAAAAATCATTTCATTCATTCATTTATCGTCAAAATTGAACTGCTAACATGAATTATACAGGATACGGCTATACGACAGATATGGAGGTGCGTATTTTGGCGCCTAGCTGGGTAGCTCGTGGGGGGTCCGCGACGTTACGCTGCCTCCATCAGGTGCCGCCACAACTTCTGTATAAGGTTGAATTTTTGAGAGCTGGCACAAAAATTCTACAATATATTAGAGAAAGAAGCCCACCCTATATTAATTATAGCTTTTTTGGAGGGAAAATTAATGTAAGTACTGTTTACAACACACAAACAAATAGTAAAAATGTCGATAATACAAATTTAGAAATAAGTCTCAATGACATAACGCACCAGATGAAAGTTCACAAATAATGGCTTTGCTGTGAACGTGTCAAGGCAAAATTCGCTTAAAAACTTTTAATAGCGTATTTTTATTAGATAGTATTTATAATAGTTTAATTAGGAATCCATAAAATATGATTGAGAGACAACTACAATTTATCACTCTGGTAAATACAGATTTTATATAATTTGAGTTAAATATTAGTTAAACGTATTAAACATTGTTCAACACCATGACTTAGGAAAACAAAGATACAAAAGAGAAACTATTTCATTTTTTACCCACATTTCTCAGTGTTTAAAACGAAAGTTAAGCAATTTTTGGTTGATTTTTTTAATTTATACAAATGACAATTTAATTGAATATACGATTGTAGCTACTTTTGTGAATATTCGTCATTTGGAATAAAATACAAATAATTAATAATTCCTTAAAATATTCATTTTCTTGAGAGTTTGATCTTTAATTATAAGTAGTCCAGTTCAGTGCTAATCTTTTAATAACAATATGATATTGTGTAAATTTGAAATAACATAGTTGCTTTTCAGATGTCCCTCGTGACGGAGGACTCCGTTACGCTCGATAATTTGGATCCGACCGCCTCCGGGCTGTACTGGTGCGAGGTATCTCTAGAGACACCCATCTTTACTGCTGCCTCCCCGCCTCACCAGCTTACTGTTGTATGTTAGTAAAAGGCCCAGTTCATAGCGAAGATTTTTTTTGTACCTCGCACGTAGCAGGGCAGGCAGAGGAAACCAGAGAATATAGTGTTAAGACACTCCGTTCGTCGTATATTTTCGTTCCGCACTTTCCGCCGAATTAAGACATTGTGTGCTTAGTGGCGGAACTCAACGCCGAGCTTTTCCATGTTTTCAGAGCAAGGAAATGAAAATACAAAATATTAGTTAATGTTTTCCTTTTTTGGCGTGGAATTCGAACCCACAGGCTGTCGCGTAATCAGTAAATAAAAAGAAATGAAGTTAAAAGTAACTTAATTTGTAGAATTTACATCTCATTATGATAACTAATGCTTTTTAATTTATACTCTAATATTTATACACTATACACATTTACACTTTTTTTTTAATTATACAGATTCACAAAAACATCCACCCATTATAACTTTTGGTAAGCCAGATGTGATAGTTGGTGGACTACTTCGCGCCAACTGCACGAGCGCACCGGCAGCACCGGCACCAAAACTCACTTGGTACATAGATAACGAAGAGGTAAAATTATATTATATACTAGCTGACCCGACGAACTTCGTACCGTCTAACAGACAATGAATGTCAAAGCCTAAATTAGTTCAGCTAAAAGAACTAATTTCGGCTTTGATGATCGTAATACAAAATAACTATTAAAATTATATATATATATATATATATATATATATATATATATATATAAGTATTTTATTATGATGAACGAGTGTCCCCGTTGACGCGTTAACCGCGTTGCCTAACAATTTATATGTCACTTTATATCAATATGGATGTCTAACCATGGTAATGTGTGTAACATTTATTTCATTAATTTAATATACTTTTTATGTATTATTTAAAAAAAAAAATAGTATTCTGCACTATCATCACATCTCTATATAAACTATAAGGGTGCCAAGTTCCATACCCGAGTAATTTTCGTAAAAAGGGGTACAAAGTTTTTGCTTCACATATTAATATAATATTAGTAAAAAAAACCTGGACTTACACTATAATGGTATCTAAATAAATAATAAGCGGAGAGTCTTAACACTCTGCCCTCACGGAAAGCGGTGAGCGGAGTGTTTTATTACTCCGTCCTTTGGAACAGCGGAGAGCGGAGTGTCTTATCACTCCGTGCTCCAGGAATGCGGAGAGCGAAGTAAAACGTGGGAAAATACAACGTGGGAAATAACTCATTATTGTCGCGAGTATAGTCAGAAAGTGTAAGAAAAATATTTTGTATAACAATATATGTCTATATAGATACATCTATGTAGATAGGGTATTGTCGTAATAGGAAAATGAATGTATGTACGTATGTAGCAATTATTTCAATTTCCTTCATTTTGGTAAGACTAAGCGCGGCATTTTGTTACGCTTTTCAACCGCTTTTGTAATGAAAATGGGTAAAAATTGAGGAACGGAGTATTTTAATACAAGCTTATCCATGCGTTTTAATCTACATAGATTAGATAGCAGGAGATGCGTACGTATATATTTTTTTATTTACAGGCACCTGAACATTCTCTTAGGTATTTCTCTTACAGAGTTTCTAGTTTCACAAGGACTAAAGGTGGTGGAGTTCGACATAGAAAGTACCAGCACAGATATATCGCCCCAGAATTAAATTTCACGGCAAAATACTGGGCGTTAGTTGTTAGTGATACAACCAGATTGCCTCCTATGAACTTGATAAAACATAATAAATGTACTTTAAAAGACGATCTAAATGCAGATGCAGCTAAGGTGTGTATATATACTCATACTTAATACAAGCTATATTTAATGTCTCGGAAAATAATTTAGAATAGAAAATAATCCATATACAATATTGTGTGACTTATTGGTGCCACATATTATTTATTTTTTTCAATGAGCTTTTAATTTTTTCAGCACCTTCAAATACAGTGATACGTTATAGTGAAACAACCCCTGTCGTAAATACACTATTTACATTTGCCATTTTGTTATATATACGATAACATCTGCGATGGTGATGATATATTAAAAGAAGACAAAATTCTTAATTTTATACCTGAAATATTTACGCAATTCATTTTAGGCATATCCTCCTTTGTCATGACAGAAATAAATCTTTTAAAATATATTTTGTGCCATTTATATCTAATCCATTTAGTGGAGAAAAGATAGTTCAATGGGAAACTTTAGGACAAGTTTCGCTAAAGCTTTGAAGTCCTCACAATATGTGATATAATTTAACCGTATAGAATAATTTTTCACCAGAAACATTTTTTTATTAGATTCATAAAAGACCAACGGAGCCTGTTTCACGTCCTATATCGCTGTGGGTATCTATTTTGGAACTACGAACACCGGCGCACGGAAGACTTCAACTGACTTGCACGGCAACTATACCAGATGAAGTAGGCCCTGGAGAACGATACGCTGATGTTAAAAAACAGACTGTCACAGGTGAAAAATATGTTTAGTTCCCTTATATCACGTAATAAGTGAAGCGAAAATATTTACTTCCTTATAATATTGAAGAAAATATTTTTCAAGTAATATCTACTTATTTTATAAATGATACCCCTTGTCACAAGAACAGAGTTATTGCTATTAAAACTTATATATATTTATATTAAGTATATTACTACATCCCGATGAAATAGAAAATTGTTTACAGTAACCTAAAAACAATTATAGAGATATAAAATTCTCAACATTTTCAGTGGCTGTAAATGAATTGATTTTAAAAAGACCGCAACCGGAGACACCTAATGCCAACGGGACTTCGTTTCGATTACAAAGTTATCCAGTTTTATTAATCGTATGTGCCATTGGTATAAATGATCTTCTTCAACGAATGCAATAAATGTATAGTATAATTTTATATACTTTAATTAGCAGTAAATAGTTTCATTTCCATAGCAACTTTATCAAACTCAATTCAAAGTTATTTTTGCAGCATTACAAGCATTTTATTTCTATATGTGAGTTATCATAGTTAAATCAAAATTATACACGTAACTATATATATGTATGTATTTCTAACCACTCTCGTAAGAATGTATAATCAATTTTGAATACTATTAAATATATAGTATAGTGTTACATAATCTATATTTTTCATACCTATGTAGATAATATGTACAAACCTTTATTGTGCTAAAAATAAATATATAAATTTATTTTTATATTAATTTTACAACTGAATAGTAGTTTGTATTTATAATTTTAAAAGTAAATTAAATGTCAATATATTTATTGGATCATTTTAAAGTTCACACAGTATTTTTCTTACTATAAATATACAAAATAATCTTTTCATACATAAATCTTAACCTATAGATATAAACTTTTATTTACTTTTGTAATCCTAAATGATATGTATTTTGCGAAAAGGTTTTATTTCATATAAATATATATTTTTTGGGTGTTATTTTATTTAAATATAAGTAATAGTATATGTTCATATAACACATATTCACATAACACAGTTCCGTTCCTGACTGACTCTCGGACAACCCACAACCGATACTACTGAATACTTACAAAATAAATAAACAAAGAGAGCAAGATAAATAAAACCATTTAATTAATTTCATTAAACAGCGTCTGTTTAAGATAAACAGTGACTTCACATTATCAGTATACATATATTATTCTTATTCATGTTGTTCTTTTGTATTCTCGATAATGACAAAAAATAGAACGGTTTGAAACTCTGAAAATAGCTTCTTGAACTTATAAGAGAATATTATTGATAGAGTAGTATAACATAAGAGACCATTTCCTATCAAACAGTTTTGAAAGTACTTGGAAGTTAAATTATATTTTTCCTCAAAAACTACTTTAACAAATAATAAAATACTCTATAACTACTGGCCCTTCTAGACATAGATAAAATGTTGAAAATTTGTCAAAACTTTTTTATAATGATAGGCTCTATGTTTTTTATTACAGTATTATAGTCAGGCGAATACTTTACTTTATAAGAGTGCTAAATTATCTTAAATTTATTATATGATAATAAATATAAATATGGTTTTCAAAAATATATCAGTGAAAAAGTATTTACAATATTTTTAATATTCTTAGAAGTTTGCTCAAGTAAATGATTCGTTTCGAACAAAGAGTTGATAGTATCATTAATTATCTTACCGTTTTAAATCCAATCTCTTTAGGATTGCCACAAAGTTTAATACATTAAGCAATCTTTGAGCTTCCTAGTGCCAGAATAGACTTCCACCACCTGGTCACATTAACTCTTATCTTTTGCGGACCGTTATATAACATCGATACACCCGCTTTGTTTCTTATGTGTGATATGTTTTAAATATTAAAATCAACATTTACAAATTCAAAATAAAGTAAATATTCAAAGTGGGGATCGGAATTGTTGAAAGAGAACGGAGTGTCTTAACACTAGGTTCTCAGGTTCCCTCCACCTACCCTGCTGTGTGCGGGATATAGCGTGAAGCTAAAAAAAAGAATTCTAAATACTGCGCTAACATTTTTATAGTTCTTCAAGTGATTAAAATATAAAATTCTTTATTTTTTATATAATATATGAAAGATCTATATTTTTTTTAATTCAATATAAAAAAAACAAATTGTAATACGTATATTTGAAATTTATTGCTTATAGATAAAATGATTTAAAATATGTAAATCTAATGTTGTAAGTACGTGTAATAGACGAAGTATAAATAACTTTAGACCTTAAGTCAGTGCCCAATTCGGTGTTGAATGTCTTCCTGCAGCTTTTTACACTGATATGTAGAGAATTTGTAAGGCTATGTTGTGGTAAGTCGATATAAATAAAATGAAATATATTTTTAGTAATTAGTTTAATCACCCTTAATAAAATGTTGAAAAGAGATTGTTGTATCATTTTACATCTCCTTTAATTTCTTGGGCATTTTTACTGGGGTTTTGAAAATAATATTTTCGGTTTCAGCTGCGTTTAAAATTATAAGCCAATAATCTGAATTCATTCGTAAAAAAAAAACTAAAAAAAAATTGTATATCGTGGTAATAATAAATAGTTTCTTAGACTCTTATTGATAAAATCAGCTAAATACGCTTACCGTATAAAGCTTAAAGTTACATAAATTTACTTAGTAATTAATTAAGTAATTTATTTATTTTATTCACCAATCATTATTCCACAACGAAAAACAAAAAATATACTTCAAACTATGTCTACAATTATAATATACGAGTATTTGAGGTAAACATTACAGGCAAGATTAGAAAATGAAAATCCTAAAATATTTTAAAAGTAATACATAATATATACAAATAATAAAAACCCTAAAACTCTGACTTAAGTTGCTGTGATTAATTAAATTCTTTAAATTTTTTGTAGTACTAGAAAATATGTTGAGTTTTGTTAAGTGAACTTAATTTCACTTAAATTATTAAACGCAACAAATTGTGTAAAGTTTAGTATTTTAATTTCCTGGGTTTGGCAACAAGGCAAAGCGCTGCGTTCAGTTCCGCCACTCAGCATGCAATGCCTCCATTCGGCGGAAAGTGGGGAACGGAGTGTCTTAACACTAGGTTGCTTCTGCTTATCCTGTTATATGCTATATACAGCAAAAAAAAGAGAACTTAAAGAAATATGTTAATTACTACGTATAACAATTATCACCTTCAAAGTGATTTTTCATTTATACATTTAATAAGCAGCATTCAGAAGTCTTGGCTTTATCGAGATTTGATTGTACGCAGACACAAAATTTCAGTTATATTTTTATGAATTTTGTTACACCGGACGTACGCAAGCGGAGAAATGAGGCACTAAGCTAGCGGAGAGTTGAGTCACTATGCAAGCAGATCTTCTTCAACGAAGAGAGTTGAGAGAGTTTCAGAGAGTTGTGACACTAGGCAAGAGGAGAGTCAAGTCACTAGACAGATAAAGAGTTTAGTCACTGCGAAAGCGGAGAGTTATGTCACTAAGGAAGCAGAGAGTTGAGTCACTAAGCAAGCGGAAAGGTGAGACACTATGCAAGCAGAGAGTTGTGACACTAGGCAAGAGGAGTGACATAACTCTCCGCTTTCGTAATGACACAACGTCACTACGAAAGCGGAGAGTTATGTCACTAAGGAAGCGGAGTGTTGTGACACAAAGCAAGATGAGAGTTGATTCACTATGCAGGCGGAGAGTTTAGTTACTACGAAAGCGGAGATTTATGTCACTTAGGAAGCGGAGAGTTGTGTCACTAGGCTGGTGGAGGGATTAGTCATTACGAAAACGGAGACTTGAGACACTTTGCAAGCGGAAAGTTATGTCACTAAGGAAGCGTAGAGTTATGTCACTAAAGAAGCGGAGAGTTATGTCACTAAAGAAGCGGAGAGGTGAGTCACTAAGCAAGCGGAGAGTTGAGTTTCTACATCCGCAGCGAGCTGGGTCACTACGCATGTGGAGAGCTTAGTCACTACGAAAGCGGAGAGATATATCACTAAGGAAGCGGAGAGTTGAAACATTATGCAAGCAGAGAGTTGTGACACTAGTGTGTCACACGTGTCAAAGTTCGTTCGAGCAGGTAGACGTGTTTTTACGCTCGCTACGTTTTAATTCACAAAATGATATTAATAATAAAGTATACAATAAAAAAACTGTGTGTCACGGATGTACATGTAATCGTAAGGAATATTTGCGATAAATATACCAGTAAGAGTGCAAAACAACCATAAAAACAAGAAACTAAAGTGTGTGTTAGTGAAATAAATTTTAGCGACGGTGATAGTAACATTTGCAAAAATCTCTATATACCCTTCAGCTTTCTTTGCAACCTCAATGAAGTTAAACTAGAAGCATATTTTCACACTATACGACAACAGCAAATTGGTCTCGTGACAAGTTACTCAGACTTATATGCAAATCCGAAGTTCGATCCTCAGTAAAACATTTTTCTAAAAAATTTTATATTAACATTTTTTAAAATTTATTTCATTACGCGGGTAATGAAATAAATTTAAAAAAGTGTTTTATCATTCATGTTTGCTTCAAAGCTTTACTTACATCCTTCTAATGTTTGGATGTAAAAAAAGGTTAAGTCATTTTTGTTCAGTAAAATTTACATGGGAAGGCTGTACGTAGAAATTTTTTAAAACCACCTTTTCATTTATGACACCCTGGTATTCAACGTTTCGATGTGTAGGATACGTACGGCAATGACAACAGGTTTGCACTTGTGAACTTATTTATACACATTGGGAAGGCTGTATGTAGAGATTGATTAAAACCACCTTTGCATATATGACACCCTGGTATTCATCGTTTCGTTGTGTAGGATACGGCGATGGAAACAGATTTGCCCACAACATTAACGTTTCTAAATGAACCTTGCGTTGGGAAGGCTGTACGTAAAAAAGTTTGAAAACACCTATTCTGTTATGATACCCTGGTATTCTACGTTTCAGTGTGTAGGGTACATACAGCGATGAAAACAGGTTTGCCTATCATTTATTATTATTTACTAGTAAGTAGTATAAACTTTATATTGTAAAGCTGTATGTAGATTCTTTAAACTGTTTGGTCTGGTATGATATCCTGGTATTTAACATTTCTATTCGGTGTAGAATACAAAGATGAATCGGTGAGTGCAGAAACAACGTAAGTCACAAAAACTGCAAAATTCGTAATCGATTTAAACTAGCTCAGAAAGGCAAGATAGATGCGTGTTGTTTTTCTCCCTCCTACAAAATTTGAAGATCCGGACTTACGTTGTTTCTGCACTTACCGATTAATTTACTTTAACGAATTTCTGATACGTCATTTTAAGAATAATAATAATAATAATATTTCCTACACTTCTTCTCCAGGTACACTAACTATATAAATGCTAATTTTCATACTTATACGTCCGCAAAGTTTTTCTATAGAAAACTTTAATCTAAAGTTTATCCTTCACATAATAATATATATAACTTGTAAACGTGTTTCTTAATTAATAACGCAAGTTACTAAATGACTAAATGAATGACATGTGAACATTAAGAGATGATTTATCGATTTTTTACGAAAATGGGAGGGAAGAACCATTTTAGTTTTCATAGTCCACATACATCAAGTCTCGGGATATAAACTATATTGCTTATATTGCTTATAGTCATATACGAGTATGATGTTCCAGGGTCTTGTTGGACACAGACACATTATTTTCTAGAATAATAAAAAGTGGTCAATAATTTATTTCATATATTTTTTATTACTTTTTCCATTATATTATTTTAAAATATTATATTAGCAGGAGAATAAAAACAAATTAACTTAGAAGCCCCTATTTTCTTTCTCTTTGCATTAAAATAACAAAGCTCAAATGTTTAACGTACTAGATTAATTGCAATTTTACAAAAAATATTAAATAAGGACATTTAATACTTTTTACTCTATTTTTATACTTTTTGCAATAGCTGCCAGTTTCTGCCGATCTACTTTAGATGATGACGTAAGAGGCATCGTCTCCAGGAATACCACTCCAACTCGAAGTTGTTTCGAGTCTGCTAATTCTGTAAAAATATTATTTACATTTCAGATAAGGTTTTTCTTATGATTTTTTTGGTTGACATATGATATGTAACTTGAACTATATAACATACATAAAAAAGTACATTATTATAATTGGATTTTCGGTAATTTTTCAAGTTATATTTATATGTGCTTAATTTGTGTGTGTGAAGACATAGACTTTAGAGAGCCTCTCTAGAGGGCCCGGAATTTTAGAACATCTACTTATAATTAAAGATAAGATCTTGAAGATTTTGTTATATCTGGTAAGTGGCGGAACTGAACGCTGTGCTTCGTCTAACGTTTATTACCTTTAGTCAGACGTTGTCACATTACGCCACGATGTCTAATAGTTTATAAGGCCACAACACCCACTAGAGCTCAATTTTTAGTTGATGTTTATGCAAGTAATAAGCAAGTTACAAAAAATACCAATTTAAGTGATTGACTTTTTTGATTTTTGTCTCAAATTAGATAACAA
>JAKGSA010000110.1:0-87416 GCA_033558755.1 Philaethria dido
TTTTTTGGCGTCACTAATTTCGCAAATTTTCACTTTTCTTTGGCAACCCTTATTAAATGGGTAAATCCATCACTGATTTATTGTAATTTACAAAAAGTAAGCCAAAGAGCAACTGTTGAGTTTCTTGCCGGCTCTTGTCAGTAGAACTGCCTTCCGAGCCGGTGGTAGCTTCCGTTAGGACTGACACGACTGACACCTTTGTAAATTGACGATTCGAAAGTGCTTGTAATAGCCTACTTGAATAAAGAATATTTTGATTTTGATTTTTGATTTAAGAATCGTGTTATATGGACGATTCAACTGATAGGTATGAGTTGCAGATGCACTTCTAATAAACGTAATATAATATTTAAACTTTTTTCTTTAATCTTTCCTAGAGGAGACTACGAATGATTATTACCATCATGTATTCTTCTATATGTACCACCAAACATGTTTGAAGAATGCATTGATAAAATGTTTCTATTTAAACGAAGTTTTAAGTAGCCATTCTTAAAGTATAGCATGATTTTTACAGAATAAGTTTTTGTTTTTAAATATGTAAGTATGGAACCCATATTTTGAATATTTTTATCATTAATTACGACCTTGTAATAGTGGTCATGATGGATCACCACAATTTAGTGATAACCTTTAAATATTGTCCTGTGTTTCAATATCAAACGTCATTATCATAAAAGCTTAATTTACATTAAAACTTTATTAGTATCAAATTATATTATATATAGAACAAAGTGACTGCCCGCAACTTATTTTCCCTAGAAAAGACCCTTGACTACTTCTCTACACCCGTTAATACTAAAACTTAGACCTAAAGTTATACTGTCTTTACCGCATGGAAGTTTACTCCCTGCCAATTTTATGATGAGATAATAAGATGTCAATCAGTCTGAAAAACACTGCAAAATATTCGTTATTAGTTCCTCAAGGCTAACGCCTTATTCATATCACATCATATATTATATGCAGGTGTACCAATCGACGGATCAACGTGGAACCCACGAATGGGACACTTCCATACTTATCTATTTAACCCGCATTTATGATCATTGGTTTTCAGTGATTTTCAGTGGTTCAGTAGATATTTGAGAATTTGTATTTTTTTTTTGAAAAAAGCGAATTCTTATTCTATCTATTGATTCTAGGCTGATTTTTTTTTCAATGTAGCTTAAGAGTAGGCCCATCGCATCATGTAACTACTATGAATTATTGATTTATAAAAATTTTAATGACATTGAAATAAAAATTTTTGCTTAGGAAATAAAATATTAATAAAATATTTCAGAAGCTGTAGCGAAATAAATAACTAATTCTACAACCATCTTTAAAACTATTAACATGTAGAAAAACCTCTAAAAACTTTGTGTATCTAACTTGACGACAGTGATGTCAGTAACAACGAAAAAATTTAGAATTTAATTTCTCGAAGATTATTTAGTGTAGAAGCAATTTGTTCATGTACATATGCAGAAATATTTCCATTTTTGTGGATTCAATTATCGCCGGAACAATTAAATATTGTCTGACAAGGAGGTAAAAATCTAGCCAATGTTACGTCATCGGAGCGGTAGTTTAACTTTCAAGGGCTGTAGCAAAGAATATTGCAATAATTTTTTTTTAGCAAATAAGGTAAGTGACGTATAAAATTTATTTTTGATAAATAACATATTTTATTAGTATAATTATCAAAAAATAAACTAATATTTTTTTTTATGTAAAACTTTATTTTTTTGGTATAATAAGGTTCGGCCGCCATATTTAAATCTCCATATTTGTTGTATGGAAAATTTTAAATTGATTTCATTTCTACAAAAACATATTTATTGAATACATAAACTATTAAAAATATCGAATAAATAAAAATATTAGGGTAGTTAATGAAAATAATAAAAAGATAACTTTATAACGGCCAGCAATATGTAAATATATAGTATGTAAAAGACAAAATATTGGAAAGTAAAACAATCAAACGACCTGTCGTGGCGCAGAGGCACAAGCGTGCGACTGTAAACGCGACAGGCTGTGGGTTCGATTCCCACTCCATGAAATGGAATTTTTCATTTCCTGGGTTTGGTAACAAGGCAAAGCGCGGCGTTGAGTTTCGGCACTCAGCACGCAATGCCTCAATTCGGCGGAAAGAGGGGAACGGAGTTCTAGGTTCCCTCTGCCTACCCTTGTATATGCAGGATACAGCGTGAAGCTGTTTGTTTGTTCATTGTCAAAACAATCAAATTCTTAGAATTATAGACCTATTTTTTTTTAAATAAATATTATGTTTACAAACAAATCTTTATAATAATATAAATTCATGTCACCTGTATAATAACTCGTTTTTTTTTATTATTTTAATTTTAATTAACAGTCTGTAACAAAACAATAATATATGTAACACACACTTCTACTAATCCAGTAATTAGAGAGATCCCTATT
Organism: Philaethria dido; assembly: GCA_033558755.1. Classification (NCBI taxonomy): domain Eukaryota; kingdom Metazoa; phylum Arthropoda; class Insecta; order Lepidoptera; family Nymphalidae; genus Philaethria; species Philaethria dido. The sequence continues at coordinate 2,431 of JAKGSA010000110.1, forward strand.
GGAAACACTCGCAGAGCTGCGAAAGCGGGTGGTCTGCATTCTAAGTAGTCCAAAGCGTCGTATATCATGAGGCGCAAGTTTGGATCTGAAAATATTGTACACAGATTTCTAGGATTCAAGAACTCTAGGATTCAGATAGTTATATTTTCATTGTCATTAGAACTAAAATTTTGCATCTTTTAACGCAAGAAAAGTGTTATTTGTTATATAACGACTTAGAATATAAAAAAAGACATAAAAACACACAACAGTTATCTAGTTAAATCATAAATACCAATTATAAATATAATACATATATATGTAAGTATTTTTTTATTTATTTAATAAAATCGCGGCGTTGAGCCTATCCTTGTTAAAAGGAAGTTAACAGACAACAACAACCGCTTATTTTTGTTTATTTATTCCGAAAATACGAGAGATGAATATGAAAAATAAAACAGAAGTACTTCATTAAAAAATAACTATTTCTCACCGTTTTTACACAAGAGCAGTTCCTTTCCTAATATTACTTTGATATTATCAAATTCAAGTAAAAACCATCTCAGCCAACGCTTGCGGCACACGTAAGCAAAGGAGCAAAAGCTGTTTAATATGGCGTCTAAAACTAAAATACGAATTAAGCTAAAGTAATTTTTTTTGAAGAGCTAAAAATGAAAGAAATTTTGAGATATAAATTTAAATTATAAAAAAATTCAGTAGAAAATTAAAATATTTAATTCGTATGAATAATACTTCTGGAAAAAACCACAATACCACAAAAAAATTATAGGGGTAATAATAATCATTTTTGCAATATATCTGCTTCCCTTGCTTTTGCATTGCCAATTCATTAGGATTCAAGGAGTCCACGCGAGAAATAGTACCAATATTTCTTAAACAAGCTGCCACAATTTCATAAAATATCTAAAAAATAAATATATTGTGTTGAATATCTGATAAAATAATAACAATATCAACAAAGTAATACATATCAAATAAATTATTAGGATCTGCAGATTTTTTTGTGTTAAATTGTCATATTTTTTTATAAATGCTACTGATAAGTGAACTTAAGTGAATTTTGTATTAATAATATATTATTAGATACTTGTATCGTCTAATTTTGTAAAATTGGTGAAAACGTTAATATTACACTCAATATTTTGAATTTTGAGAGTGTCTTGACATTCGTTCTCTCTGCCTACCTGTGTGAGAAAATGCGTGAAGCATACAGCTGCTGTAAGCTGTTCATTATTATGGTATACACTGATTATTACACGTATTAATACTGCTTATTCATATTATTTTATATTTAAGCCTTAAGGACGATAAAAAGTATCTATCTTTTTATTTTAAAAGATCAATAAAATTACATTATTTGGATTTATCAAAAAAGATTTTTAGTTTCTATCAATTTGCGTAATGGACGCCACGATATCCTACAGATGTATGTGACGTAAGTACTTACGAATATGTTGAGAGCTTTGCTGTTGTCCCGCATATTATTTAATAGGTGTTTGTAGATGAATAAGTGTTTTGTTATAATTCCAACTTTCCCGTCATTTGTTATATCTGTTGCATTGAACTTCGTTTCTAATGATTTTCTTATACACTTCATTGCAGATCGGAATAAATCAAATGTCACTATAGAAGGCACATTACGCAAATAATTTGTTAATATTATGGAGCCAGTGCTCACACCCAATACTCTTAAAACAACGTTGTAATCTATCCACACATAAATAGAGGTATGAATAATTTTGATTAAAACTTGTAGATACATTACATAAAGCGATGATGCTTCTAACGGTTTTCGGGACATTGACAATAATTTATATATTGTCTTAATTCCTGTACAAAAAATTTCAAAGAAGTATTCTTCAGTATACAAAGCGAATATGGAATAAACCCAACTTTCTATTGTGGAAAATATATAGCCAATAACAATCGAAAATAAATTTAAGAACATTGCACATGTCAATACGATACATAAATTTACAATGACAAACGTTAGACAGTAGAGTTTTACCAAATACTTAACTGATTTAAGTATATTTATTTTATAGTAAAATCCAAAAAATATTCTTAATTTCATTATATAATGTACGGAACGTAACTTCTCACATAAAGACTGGAACATCCAATTAACAAATGCTTTCATGTTAATGACAATACTGTTGCTGCTACAGTGTTGGCTGTAGAGTGACAAATGTATGACAAAGAAATTTCAATACTCAACATGCACTCTAATAATTAAATAATAATTTATTCATTTGAAATAAAAGAGTTGTATTATAATAAAATAGTCGATTTTTTTTCTTCATAACAATGTCCTTTTATCAATGAAACGCTATGTTATCAGTATTTTAATAGTATTTCTATTTCATATTCAACCAAAATTTTTGATAACATGACATCAAATAACGTGTCCTGTCCAAAAATAAAGTAGAAAACTGATATACATGAATTTTAAAAACGAATGAAACCTTTTAAAATTTAAAAATATGTAAACCATATAATAATCTGATATACCAAATTACCTTCCACGTACAATTTATATCGAACACAATATAATATAATATAATATAACAATGGAACAAACACATTTTTAATAACTTAATTATTAATAGCCACAACCAGGTGGTCTTAATGGCTCAGGGCAATTTATTATTTATGTACTTGAGAAAAATATTTTTCTTGATTAATAAATTTGAGTATAAGTGAACTTAAATATGTATGTAAAGGTGCTTTTCCTGCATAGCAAGACAAAGAGAGCCTAGAGACACTCAGCCCTTTGATTTACAACTGAATTTGAGACATTGCTTGTTGAATTGCAGAAATAAATTTGGTTATATAAATGCTCCGCTTTGTATAGCCGACGTCGGAAAGTGAAAATAATTTATATTATTTGATGATAATTCATTATCACGAGCGAGGATCGTACTCACAATGGCCAAGTTAATAGTCAGACGTTATCCTACTACGTGAATGGCTTCAACTATACCTTCAAACCAAGGGTAGAAAGAAAAAATATAGTTAACAAGCTATTATTCATTATTTTCAATTATTTCTTATTTGACGAATAACCCTGCCACGTGACATCCTCTTGTGTCTTATGATTCTAATAACTTCCGAATACAGCTGGCTGTAAACTCTCTTTGTTAATAATATTCAGTCAATACAAATAGATTTCCTATCCTCCGATTTGCATATATTTACAATATAACTATAAATACTACATTCGTACACTATAGCCGCGGGCATTAAATATATATCTTAAACTTATAAAGGAAAATGAACGAAAGAGAAAACAAACGACAGTAATTATTATTTATATCACACAATTAAAAATCTATTTCTATAAATTATTATTTTTTTTACAATTTATCGAAATTAAATATATTGTAATTATTAGGAAATCTTTTCAGTATTATATTGCATTTTTACCATGTGTAACAGTCTGTAACCAAACAATAATATATGTAACACATACTTCTATTAATCCAGTAATTAGAGAGATCCCTATTGGAAACACTCGCAGAGCTGTGAAAGCTGGTGGTCTGCATTCTAAGTAGTCCAAAGCATCGTATATCATGAGGCGCAAGTTTGGATCTGTAAATATTGTAAAGATATTACTGTTAACTCTTAATAATACTGGTAGAAATAGTTCCGTGGGAAACAAATATTACCATTTCAAGGTGATCTAGTATTTCGAACTTACCATCAATCTGACCAGGAATAAGTTTGGAGTTAATTTATACGCGGTAGAAGTCGGTACAAGAGGTATATACGAAAGAAATATAACGAAATCTCTATAATCTACTAAAAGATCCCGGCCTTTCTAGAACTATCATCAGTTCATTTTTAGGACGCAAATAAAAGGCGGTACTAGTAGGATCTTTTTAAATTAGGTAGAGAAAGAAGCGCGGACAATGCAAGTAAACGTTAATTAGGGGTCCGTAAAATTTGTAATATAATTAGTGAAAAAAAAAATGTTGCGTGTGTCCTAATATTCTTATATTAGGACACACGCAACATGTACTCTTGTACACGATAGTTGTTATTTTATTTATTTTTTGTTAACTTCACGCTGTAACCCGCATATAGCAGGGTAGGCAGAGGGAACCAGAGAACCTAGTGTTAAGACACTGTGTTCTCTTTCAACAATTCCGTTCCCCACTTTCAACCGAATTGAGGCATTGCGTGTTGAGTGGCGGAACTCAACGCCGCGCTTTGCCTTGTTACCAAACCCAAGAAAATTAAAATACTAAAATTAATTTAAATCCTGGTAAAATATTTGTAATTATAATACGTATATAAATATTTCACTATTTATTTAAATATTCGCTGCGGTGACCCTAAGCGCTGTAAAAGGGAACCTAGAAGAAACTAAATCATTTTATTATTTATTTGTTTTAAATATAAATATTTAATAAGAAAGAATACTATTTTCTCACCGTTTCTACACAAGAGCAGTTCCTTTCCGAAGATTACTTTTTAATGTTATCAAATTTCAGAGTATAGCCATTTCAGCTGAAAGCTTGGCAGCACACGTAAGCAAGGGCAAGAGAGCTGATAGCAAGACGTCAGTGATTGTAAACATATTAAAGTAGGTTTTTCTGGAAAAGCTAAAGCCATATATATCTTGTTGCATGAATTGAAGTTGTAAAGATTCGATCGATTAAAACTGCATTAAAATAAAAAACGAATAATATTATTTTTTAAAAAACGTATAAAAAATTGATGGTAGAAATGAGAAGAAAAAGAATCACTTAGGCGCATCTCATCCAGAAAGAGTCCAGAAATATTTATACACATTTTCTAAAATGTTTTCAATCCCTAAGATTGTGTTTATTAACACTTTTTTGTTAGTAAAATGTTAATTTTGTTTGCAAAAAGAAACACAACAGTCATAAAATGCTTTTTACTATATGAAATTTATCTTATGACTCACACCAACTCATTAGGATTCAAGAGTCCACTAGAAATAAGTCCAATATCCTTTAAGCAAATTGCCACAATTTCGTATTAAAACATCTAAAATAAATAGAATCTGTTTAATATTTCATAAAATTACAGTCAAAAAATAAAAAAATATATAAATTATCAATAATTTTGCGTTTAGATTTCTGCAGTTTTTATTTGTTGTTCAAATTGTAGCGTTTTTTCTTTTCCGAAGATATTTGCTTTATTGAATTAACTCAATACAACTCGGTATAAAGCTCAACATCTATATATTAGTACCTGTAACTCACAACAAAAAATGGAACAACCAAAAAACAATAAGACAATTTCTTTGGTTTGAAATGTCACCTTGAAGAAAAACGAGCATAAAGTGGAATATTGATTGATGGATAATTTACGACATATCGATCTCTACAACTATCTACTGAGAAAATAATATATTTCTTTTTCTGCAACCTAATATATCTATTCTACATATAATAAAATAGAAAAAAGAGTACAATGAATATATTCCAAAAAATATTTTGGGTGATGAAGAAGCAGTAACAGAACATGAACCCACGATTTTTGAACATTTTGCCCGCCCGTTTTTTTGTATTATGGTTCTATATCAGATGTACCACTCTTGAAAATGAATTATATCCTAATAAGGTATCAAGTTATAAAAAGAATCATACGAATCCATTCAGTAATTTCAAAGATGCGTGTACAAACAGATAAATAATAATTTTACAGACATTTTAATTTTTTAAAGTCACTTTGGCTTCAACTGACTTTGAATTTGTCTTCTTAACTGCATGAAAATATAGTGTTCAATTTTAAGAGTACTTTATTTTACGGGCTCTAATGAATCTCCTCGCCCAAAAATAACAGAAGTATGTGACGTTAGTACTTACGAATATCCTGAGAGCTTTGCTGTTGTCCCGCATGTTATCTAATAGATGTTTGTAAATATATAAATGTTTTGTTATAATTCCAACTTTCTCATCGTTTGTTAAATCTGTTGCGTGGAAGTTTGTTTCTAAAGATTTTCTTATACACTTCATTGCAGATCGGAATAAATCAAATGTCACTATTGAAGGCACGTTACGCAAATAATTTGATAATATTATAGAACCACCGCACACGGTAAAGACTTTCGTAAAAATATTCTTTTCTAATGACATATAAATAGTGTTGTGAATAATTTTGGTTGACATTTGTAAATACATTACGTAAAACGATGGTGCTTCTAATGATTTTTGAGACATCGACAATAATTTGTATATTGTCTGAATTCTTGTGCAAAAATTATCGAACCAACATTCCTCGGTATACAAAGTGAATATCGAATAGACTACAACTTCTATAGTCCATAATATTTGGCCTATAATACTTAAAAATAAATTAAAGTATATTACACATGCCAATACGATACATACAATTATGACGACATATGTTAGACAGTAGAGCTTTACCAAGTACTTAAATGACTTGAGTTTGCTTATTTTGTAGTAAAAACCAAAAAGTATTCTCAATTTCATAAAATACGGCACTGAACGTAACTTATGACATAAAAACTGGAACATGCAATTAATAAACCTTTTCATTTTAATGGCAGTACTGTTGCTGCTACAATGTTGTCGCTTTGGTTGTAGAGTGACAAATGTAGGACTGATCAATTCATATATTAATCAATCAATTTTAATACTCAACGTACACTCTAATAATTAATTGACTTGAAATAAAAGAGTAGTAAAGATACTTCAATATTATATTGAGTTATTTCTTTTAATTTCTATATTGATTTCTGTTTTTTTTACTAGCGAAGTAGTCTGTTAACGCTATGAATTTTTTCACAGTAACTCGAAAATGCACAATATTGTGAAATAATTGGATAATCTAAAATTTGGTTTGCCTTTTTTATTTGTAGATGTCATTTTACCACAATATTTGATACATAAAATAATGTATTCTTTTTGTCGAATATTCAGGAATATGAAAAAATAAAACCTAGTATAATAAAGTCAAAGTCAAATAATTTTATTCAAAATAAGAAGTTACAAGCTTCATTTTTTGAACGTCAAATAATTTACCACCGGTTCACTAAATTTAATGCCTCAGACCTGAGAAGAACCGGCGGAAGAAACTCAGCGGGACTTTTTTTTTTATATTCGACAATGGTTTACAATTCTCAAGCTCAACAGGGTCTTCTTTCCCCGCTGATTCTCCCAAGCCCGTTCCCTTGGCTGTGGTTTCGCTAGATAGTAGATAGGGACAGCGGGAATCTCGTTAATCCATTCATGCGCGTCACTAATTAGATGACGAAGCATTTGGCTACCTTAAGAGAGTCATAGTTACTCCCGCCGTTTACCCGCGCTTGCTTGAATTTCTTCACGTTGACATTCAGAGCACTGGGCAGAAATCACATTGCGTCAACACCCGCGAGGGCCATCGCAAAACATACAATATAAGATTTCTTTTAAAATAGCTTTATTTGCCACATCAAACATTACAACGTAAATTTTATAATGGACATAACATAATATTGACACGTTTTATAAAGGACCTTATATTTATGATTATTCTACTATTCGTAGCTTGCTTAGTAGTATTGATTTAGCCGCTAAATAGCGGATATTCTTGCCAAAATAATTCATAAATTCTTGCTTTCGAAGATTGTGACCAGGTTGCAAGAATTTATCCAGGCTGAGGCAAATTTATATTGCAAAGTTTTCCAACATTAGATTCTTAATGATATTTGACTTATTGTCATGTTTTCTTGTACTCGTATAAATAGATTTCGTGGACAGATTTGAAGAATGTTTTTATCAAAACGCCCTACTTAGACAAAATCCCTTAAAGTAGAGTAAGATAGAAAAAAGGATTGTAAAACGGAATTTTGTTCTTTAAAAATGTAAGAATGGATGTATATTTATTAAGTTAAAAAGTATTATTAAAAATAAAAGTATTAATTACTGATAGATAGTCAAAATCTTAAAATTACAATGTTTCTATTTTACAATTTCATCGAAACAAAATATATTGTGATTCATAAATGAAAGAAAGTAACAAGTTATCCAAACGCAGATGTGTGAAATTGTCTAACCCTGAACGTAAGTAAAACTAAGATTCTAGTGTTTGAAAAAGATAAGGAAACAACAGAATACAAAACTATGGTAGATACAAAGATATTAGAAAAAGTAAATGAGATGGGAAGTATGTTTAGAAGATATGATATGGATGTGGAAAGGTGTATTTCTGCCGGTAACAGGATTAACGATGCTCTGTCTGCATTGATGAGACGGCGGAACGTCAGCATCACGTATGGTTGTACATAATGCAGTGCTGGTACAACGAAGCTGTTGTACCTCAATGAAACATGGGTGTGTCAAAAGCAGAATGAAAGAATATAAATGCTGTACAATTGTGATCTCTATATACGGTATGCACATGTTATGGATACACCGTAAGACAGGCGTAAGCGATAATTTTACAGAAAGAATGAAGAAGAACGTGCTCAGGTGGTTTGAATGCAAGAGGATGAGTGATGAAAGAATGGTAAGAAAGATGAATATGAATGAAGAGGTTAATGACCGTGGACGTGCCATAAATAAAGTATGAAACTAAGTAATTATAAGGAAATCTTTTCAATATTATTCAATTTTTATCATGTCACATATATATTGTAATTATTTTTAATATTTTCGTTTTAAATATCAGTATGTAAGAAAAGAATTATATATGTAACATCCACTTCTAATATTCCAATAATCAGAGTAATGCCAATAGTGATGCAATATTTAAATATATATCTTAAACTTATAAAGAAAAACGTACGAAGGAGAAAACAAGAGACAATAATTATTATTTATTTCACACAATTAAAAATCTATTTCTATAAATTATAATGTTTTTTTTTTACAATTTATCGAAACTAAATATATTGTAATTATTAGGAAATCTTTTCAGTATTATATTATATTTTTCCCATTTCCATGTATATTAACAAGTTAATTTAATATTTTAGTTTTAATAAACAGTCTGCAAACAAACAATAATATATGTAACACAAACTTCTATTAAACCAGTAATTAGAGAGATCCCTATTGGAAACACTCGCAGAGCTGTGAAAGCTGGTGGTCTGCATTCTAAGTAGTCCAAAGCGTCGTATATCATGACGCGTAAGTTTGGATCTGTAATTATTGTAAAATATGATGTGGAAAATATGTCAAATAATTATTATAATCATAATACATATATAATTATTTTTTTGTTTATTTAAAAATATCACAGCATTGAGTCTAATCGTTGTAAAAGGCAACCTAACTAAAACTAAACCGCTCTTTATAAACTTTGGTTTTTTTTTTAATATTCTATATATATACGTAAAAAATGAAACATAAGTATTTATTTAGAAGAAATAACTATTATCTCACCGTTTCCACACAAGAGCAATTCCTTTCCTAAGATTACTTTGATGTTATCAAATTCAAGTAAAGCCATCTCAGCCAACGCAGCACACATGATCAAAGGCAAGCTTATTAGTATAGCGTCCAAAAAAAATGTAAAGATACTAAAGTAGGTTTCCTGAAGAAGCTGAAAAATACCAGTAAACATACATATAGTGTCTATGAATTGAAATTTCAAAATTCATTTTTATTTTATTTAAATTGAAGAAAATACTTTCAAAGAAATGATAGTATATATTTTAGAATACGTGTAAAAAATGAATGGTTTGCGTCTCTCTTTGCGAAGAGACGCAGCAATAGTTCTTTTAAAATACAATTTTATTATATATTTATTTCCATCAATTTCACTACTTTACTTACCCAATTAGGATTCAAGAGTCCACCAGAAATAAAACTTATATTTTTTAAACAAACTGCCACAATTTCATAAAATATCTAAAATAAATAGATTTGCTTTAATATTTCATAAGATTCCGTTCCCCACTTTCCGCCGAATGCCATTGCGTGTTGAGTGGCGGAACTCAACGCCGCGCTTTGCCCGGTTACCAAATCCAAAAAATGAAAATACTAAATTTTACATTTCCTGGAGTGGGGATCGAACCCACAACCTGTCGCATTTACAGTCGCACGCTTGTGCCTCTGCGCCACGACAGGCGTAAGTCATATACCTCTGTAGGAAAGAAAAATAATAAATAACACTTCAAAAAAAATATTTAGGGAAATGAAAACAGTAATTTAACATGAATGTAGGAGTTTTAAAATATTTATTGTAGCATATATCAACCAAATTGGACTGAATTCAATAGCCACATTAAAAAAAAACGACTATTTCAACTATTTGAACAAATGAAATGTGCAGAATCTGAACGCAAACAGCATTGATAATAAAAAGTAAATAAAAATAAAAAGATATTTATTAAAAAAATATTTTTACAAATTGAGCAGCCGAGACTTCCCAGTAAGTAGTCAAAGACACTTGTGTTGGGAATGTCTCGCTTCTCTGTTGGCTTAACAATAACATGCATACATATAATATAATAGTAACAAAGTTTCATTTTCTGGGTTTTGTAACAAGGCAAAGCGCGGCGTTGAGTTCCGCCACTCAGCATGCAATGCCTCAATTCGGCGGAAAGTGGGGAACGAAGTGTACTGAACACTAGGTTCTCAGGTTCCCTCTGCCTACCCTGCTATATGCGAGATACAGCTAAAAAAAAAGAATTATATGAGGTCAGTACTTACGAATATCCTGAGAGCTTTGCTGTTGTCTCGCATGTTATCTAATAGGTGTTTGTAGACGAATAAGTGTTTTGTTATAATTCTAACTTTCTCATAATTTGTTAAATCTGTTGCATTGAACTTTGTTTCTAATGATTTTCTTATACACTTCATTGCAGATCGGAATAAATCAAATGTCACCATAGAAGGCACGTGACGCAAATAACTTGATAATATTATAGAACCACTGGATATACCAATGACTTTTAAAACGACGTTGTCTTGTAAACACATATAAATAGTGTTGTGAATAATTTTGATAAAAATTTGTAGATACAGTACGTAAAGCGATGGTGCTTCTAAAGACCTTTGTGACACCGATAATAATTTATACATTGTCTGAATTCCCGCACAAAAATTATCAAACATGCTTTCCTCAGTATACAAAGCGAATATCGACTGGACCACAACTTCTGTAGTGCAAAATATATGGCCAATTATAAGTGAAAATAAATTTAAGATTATTATACATATCAATATGATGCATACATTTATGATATCATACGTTAGACAGTATAGCTTAACTAAGTACTCAAATGACTTTAATTTGCTTATTTTATAGTAAAAACCAAAAAGAATTCTTAATTTCATTATGTATTTAACTAAGCGCAACTTATCACATAAAGACTGAAACGTCCATTTAACAAATCCTTTCATATTAATGACAGTACTGTTGCTACTACAATGTGGTCGCTTTGGTTGTAGAGCGACAAATGTATGACAGAATCAATAATATTCAATATGTGCTCTAATAAATGATTAGTGAATTAAATAATTCACTTGAAATAAAACAGTAATAGCGATATTTTTAAATTATATTGAATTATATTTTTTTTTGTTTTCTACATAAGTTCTTTATTTTTTACTAGCGGAATGCACTGTTAACACTTTGAAGTATTTAACAGGAACTTTCTAAATTTTGCAAGATTACGAAATATGTGGATGAACTTTTTTTAATTGCATCTTTTTCACAGCTTTAAATGTCCACAATGTTTGACGCATAAAATATTATTATGAAAAGAATTTTTAAAATGATATGCAAAATAAAACATTTAACTAAAAAGAATTGTAATGAGCATAATATATTTTATAAAGGACATTATTTTACTATTCATAACTGAAATTGACTCGAGTAGATAGCCGCTAAGCAGCGGCTAATAATTACCATTATTCGAAGGTTGTGACAGAGTTTCAAGAAACCACCTTTAATGGCGACGATCGATAGCAAAATTTTCCAAGAGAAAACTAAATGATCGTTGACGTATTGTATTTTTTTTTTTATATTAATGTAGAAATTTTAGAAATGTAGAATGGAACATACACACATATTTTTAAAATTTCCTTATTAATTGCCAGGTGGTAGGTAGTTGTGATGGATTACCATAATTTAGAGATAATCTTTAATCATAGTTCTATGTTTTAATGTCATATGTCATTATCATAAAAGGTGAAATATTTAAGCTATATAAAACTATAGTATTGAATAGTGACTTTGCTTGAGGCAAGAATTTTTCTTCGTTAACAAACTTAAATGAAATTACACACAATGACAAGTATGATTTATCTTACTTGACTAGATAAAAGTGGCGAGAGGTTAAAATTTTAAAAAGCTGAGCTGATAGACTTAGACGTTCAAAATGTATATATAAATATAGCTCTCACACCTTTCTTGGACTTGTTTTTTTGGAAACTTAATAGCAATTTAAGCTCCACATTTTCCTGGTGACCTTTTTTATTTTTAGGTCTCAAAACTTTTGTTAACCTTATTTTTTTGCAAAGTCGCTCCCAATTTTTTTCTGAAAATTCATTGTCATTTACTAAAGGTAAGCCGGTGGAACCGCGTTTTATGGACGCCTAGCCACTGCTAGATAATGAAAATATTTTTATACGAAATATTTGGTCAACAGGGATCTAAACCAAAGGCGTAGTCTCAGGTAAGCACCATTGAATAACATTAGATAATACATGTGGGCGCTATGGAACTATGTAATCAAAACTCCAATCAATATCAACCACAAGTTATTGGATACAATGCAAAGATACATAAAAATGCATCAATTTTGTTTTATAGCTTCACGCTGCATCCCGCATATAGCAGGGTAGGCAGAGGGAACCTGAGAACCTAGTGTTAAGACACTCCGTTCTCTTTCAACAACTTCGTTCCCCATTTTCCGCCGGATTGAGGCATCGCGTGCTGAATGGCGGAACTCAACATCGGGCTTTGCCTTGTTACTAAACCCATTAAAATGAAAATACTAAATATTATTTTGAATTTTAATTTCCTGGAGTGGAAATTAAACCCACAACCTGTCGCGTTTACAGTCGCACGCTTGTGCCTACGCCACGACAGACGTTCAAAATCCATCAAAATGTTGTATGTAATTGTATATCTAAAAAAAAAAAAAAGTATCTATGTCCCAAATATAACCCACAGTAACCTTTTTTATCCATTACATATTACAAAATAATATCGTTTACGAAGATATTTTAAACCATACAGTATTACTTCTTATGCAATTAAAACTTTTAGATACTTTGTGTGTATAACGTAGATCAATATCGTCCTTTCCAACATGTCTCTTAAATCTGGTTTAAAATATGGTATATCACCAATAGCAGTAACCAGCGAACGAAAACCTAAAAATTATGTGGTACCTGTGGTAGAGTGTTACTCTTAAATATTAGTGATAATTTTAACGCAGAAAAATTATTAATATGATATTAAAATTTATTACTATAGAATATTTGGGCTATCTGTGTCTAGACTGTAATGTCTTAATTATAGACTGTATAGTGGATAATAAGTTACAAAAAATAAAATCAAGGTGGTCTAGCACTATTCGAACATGCAGTGCTCACTGCATCATAAATAAACGAGGTTAGGTATTGGTCACCAATCTGAAAGACAGGTGAGAACCGTAATAAAAAAATATCGTAGATACTAGAACAGAATCAAAGATGAATGCTGTACTTGGCTGATTTGAATACGCAACTAACAGATAAACAGTAAGACAGGCGTAAGCGAGAGTATTACAGTAATAAAGAAAAAGAACGTGCTCTACTGGGTACAATCCAGTAGACACAAGGGGATAAGTGACGGAAGAATGGTAAGAAATATGTATATTCAAGCAAAGATTTATTTATTTATTTAGTACTTAATTACATTTACATCAATCGATATAAATACATAACAATCGGTGTACATTACTGGCGTAAAGACGGCCTTATCACCACAGGCGATATCTTCCTGGTAAATCTACCATGAAAATGATCAGAGTACTCAGAGTACATATAAGCTTACACAAATAACTATATGTAAATATATAACCATACGTACAATATGATTATATAAAAATAAACAACATAAAAATAATAAACTTACATAAACAATAATTATATAATACATACATATACATTTATGCTTAGCCTGGCGTATTCCGAAGAATGGTACACACAATTTTGATGGTAGAAATCACCATAGGATTGTGTGCGGCTCAGCGGCAATTCCAGTTTGTTATCACTCTGTGATCTGAAGTTGAGAGAATGGTACCGAGGAAACAAAATCTTGACTAGACTAGACTAGGTATCCTGGGTTGGTATTTTATTAATTAGGTGCCTTATTATTGTGAACCATTTGAGTTGCTTTCTGTGCTCAGTAATGTGGACTGCACATGCTTTTGTTTTGTTTGTTAAAGAGAATCTGTGGTAGATCACAGTATTACATATCGGTAAAGATGAACAGCAAGAGAGGTATAAGAGTAAGGGATATTCGTGTAAGGTCTCGTAAAAAGCATGAGGACATCCTGGAGGGCGCGTATGAAGAAGTTGCTAAATGAGGACAAGGCGAAAGAAGTATGCAGGAATCGTAGCGTTTGATACTCTGTACTCTCCGACTTCTCTAGAGATAAAGCGTGAAGCTATGTAAATATTAGGAAACCTTTTTAATAATATATTCAATAAGAATTTACAAGAAGTTATTTTTTAATATTTCCGTTTTAATCGACAGTTTGTAACAAAACAATAATATATGTAACACACACTTCTATTAATCCAGTAAATAGAGTGATCCCTATAGGAAACACTCGCAGAGCTGTGAAAGCTGGTGGTCTACATTCTAAGTAGTCCAAAGCGTCGTATATCATGAGGCGCAAATTTGGATCTGTAATTATTGCAAATAGATTACTTATGATATGGAAAATAAATTAAATAATAATTTAATAAAACACAGTGAAAACAGTTCAGTGGGGAACGGAATTATTGTAAGAGAACGGAGTGTCTTAACACTAGGTTCTGATATTCCCTCTGCTATATGCGGGATACAGCGTGAAGTCATAAAAAACCACATATTACGTATTGAACTTCATAATTAGTTATGAAGTATATTTTTATATTTATATGTGGTATATTTTTAGCAAGGTATATTTTAAGCTTAACTGTATACTGAGAAATGGCAAATTTAAGTAGAAAATATAACTATTTTCTCACCGTTTTTGCACAAGAGCAGTTCCTTTCCTAAAATTGTTTTGATGTTATCTAATTCAAGTAAAGCCATTTCAGCCAATGCAGCAACAGTAAGCAAAGGCAAGCTTATTAGTATGCCGTCCAAAATGAGTGTAAATTTTTTTTTTATATTCAATATACGCTCTAATAAATGATTAGTGAATTAAATAATTCATTTGAAATAAAACAGTAATAGCAATATTTTTAAATTATATTGAATTATTATTATATTTCATACTATTCATAACTAGTATTGAATCGAATTGATAGCCGCTAAGCAGCGGCTAATCTTGCCATTATTCGAAGCCAGACCCTGACAGAGTTTCAAGGAGCCACCTCTGATTGCGGCGACCGATAGCAAAATTTTGTAAGAGAAGATTAAATGATCATTGACATGTTGTAGTTTTGTTATAAAAATAGATTCCGTGTACAAATTTGAAGTTTGATTAATTGTAATAAAATTTCCCTACTTAGACATTTCCTTAACGTAAAGTATAATAGGAGAAGGGATCGTTAAACGGAATTTTGTTTCTTAAATAAGGAACACATATTTTTAATTACTTTCGTATTAATTGCCACCAGCTTGTAGTTGTAATGGATTACTATAATTTAAAGATAATCTTGAATATTATAATACTTGTGAAATATTTAAATTAAAAAGAGAGTTTCAAGATTTTGTTGTGTTATTGACTGCAAAATATAAGTATGTGCGCTAACGTACCGTACGCTGGTCAAACCTTACGAGATGGATCAAAATAATGTTGTATGGAATTTTATACCTTATGAATGTTAAAAGGATACCGTAGAAGATATACAAATATCTAAGTAATAAATTAATAACAAAGGCGGCCAAGTCCAGCTAATGCGATTTACAAAAAATGGATAACAATGCACGGATATTACACTCTTTTCAGTTGTAATGTATTTCCTTAAGTATAATGTGATATTACAAAGAGGGTTTCGTTAATTTTTTACGTATTTACTTACTGTGTTTGGAAAAATTGAGGAAAAAACAGACTAAAAAATTATAGTAGGTAAAAACATTATAGAAGAAGTGAATAAGATGGTATATCATCAAGCATGCTTAGACAATATGGATGTTGAAAGGCGTAGTGTGGCTACCGGTAATAAATTAACGGTTCTCTGTTTGCCTTAATAGGACGGCGGAACGTCAGGATAGCTGGATGTATATTGTAACAGTGGTGGTACCGACGCTGTTATAGTGCTGTAAAACATGAGTGTGTCAAAAGCAAAATGAAAGAAAGATGAATGCGATACAAATGTGATCTCTTCGTAGGATATGCGAAGTCAGCTTAGCTGATCGAACCCGCAACGAACAGATGCACAGAAAAATAGACGTAAGCGAGAATGTTACAGTACACAGAACGAAGTAGGGTGTGCTCAGTTTGTTTGGACACAAGAGGTTGAACGACGAAAGATTGGTGTTAATGATGAATCGTAGCGTTTGGCACTCCGACTACTTTACTGGAAATAAAGTGTGAAGCTAAGTAAATATTAGGAAACCTTTTCAATATTATATTCAACAAGAATTTACAACAAATTATTTTTAATATTTTCTTTTTAATTAACAGTCTGTAACAAAACAATAATATATGTAACACACACTTCTATTAGTCCAGTAATTAAAGTGATCCCTATTGGAAACACTCGCAGAGCTGTGAAAGCTGGTGGTCTGCATTCTAAGTAGTCCAAAGCGTCGTATATCATGAGGCGCAAGTTTGGATCTGTAAATAGATTACTAATGATTTGGAAAATAAATCAAATAATAATAAAAAAAATAAACACGTTACGTATCGTGCCCCACACGTTAAGCACTTTCAGTATTATTTTCTCACCGTTTCTACACAAGAGCAGTTCCTTTCCAAATATTGTTTTGATGTTATCAAATTCAAGTAAAGTCATCTCAGCTAACGCGGCACTCGTAAGCAAAGGTAAGCTGTTTAGTATGGCGTCTAAAATGAGTGTAAACATACTAAGTTTGGATGTCGGAAGATGCTAAAAAAAATACATCACATTTTTAAAGCATATAGGTATATCATGTGTTTTGAATTGAAACTGGAAAATCAATCGAGTAAAATACTTCATATCTGATCTTAGAAAGAAACTAACCCGCGCCTCTCGGATACGGTCTAAATTTTGATAGGTTTTCAAGAAATTGTTTTCTAATCCTGATTAACACTGTAAAAATATTAACAACTAATTAAAAAATATTTCTTTGCGACGAGAGACGCAGCAATAGCTCTTATAAAGTAAAATTTTACTACTAAATAAATGTAAATATATTTTATTTCAATAAATTTCACGATTTCACTTACCAACTGAGCAGGATTCAAGAATCCACTAGTAATAAAACCAATATTTTTTAAAGAAACTGCCACAATTTCATAAAATATCTAAAATAAATAGAATTTGTTTAATATCTGGTAAAATCAAATCAAAAGTAATAAGTACATTATCTTTTTGCGTTCAGATTCTATAGGCTTTATTTGATCAAATGAACTCAGTAGAATTTGATAGAATTGTCTATCTATAATATAATTTAGTAAACATTTTAAAAACTCATACATTTATGTTCTATTATTACTTTTCTCCAATTTTTTTATTGTAAATATATCCGATGTACAGGTACATTTTTAATTTCTTTTGATAAAGTTCAGATTTGATTTCTGACTGTGTCTCAGAAGTATATGACGTTAGTACTTACAAATATCCTCAGAGCTTTGCTGTTATCCCGCATGTTATCTAATAGATGTTTGTAGATAAATAAATGTTTTGTAATAATACCAACTTTCTCGTCGTTTGTTAAATCTGTTGCATTGAACTTTGTTTCTAAAGACTTTCTTATACACTTCATTCCAGATCGGATTAAATCAAATGTCACTATTGAAGGCACGTTACGTAAATAATTTGTTAATAATATAGTACCACCCCACATAGCAAAAATTGTTGAAGTAATGTTGTTTTGTAAATACATATAAATAGTGTTGTGAAAAATTTTGAACGAAATTTGTAGATACAGTATGTAAAGCGATGGTGCTTCCAACGAGTTTTGTGATATCGACAGTAATCTAAATATTGTATGAATTCCAGCGCAAAAACTGTTAAATATATATTCTTCAGTATACAAAGCAAATATCGAATAGACCAAAGCTTCTGTAGTCCAAATCATATGACTAATAAGACGCGAAAATGAAATGAAGAATATTCCACATGTCAACACTATAGTTAAATTTACGATGACGTACGTTATACAGTAGAGTTTAATTAAGTACTCAAATGAATTTAATCTGCTTATTTTATAATAAAAACCAAAAATTATTCTTAATTTCATAATAAATCGTACTGAACATAACTTATTACGTAAAGACTGGAACATCCACTTAACAAATGCTTTCATGTTAATAACAGTACTGTTGCTGCTACAGTGTTATCGCTTTGGCTGTAGAGTAACAAATGTATGACAAAATTAATTTTAATACTCAATGTGCGCTATAAGAAGTAATTAAGTTAAAATAAAACAATGGTAGCGATAGTTGTAAATTAAAATATTGAATTATTTTTTCATTTATAAATCATTTTTCGTTATTTTTACTATCGGATACCGATTTAATTTTTTACAGTAACTTTTTTAATTAAAAAACTCATCCACATATTTCGTAATCTTGCAAGATTACGAAATATGTGGATGAGTTTTCTTTGGTTGAAACTTTTTTATAACTGTAATTGTCCACAATATTTGATATATGTATTAATAATATTATATCCTGTCCATAAGGAATATGGGAACATGAAGTACGTGTAGATAAACCTGGTAAAACTTTATTATGAACTGACCTGAAATTGACATAATATAATGTTAATACATTTAAAAAGGACTGTTTTTTTTTTACCTAGTATTGATTTAGTCGCAAAGCTTCTGACAAGGCTGTAAAAAGATACATCTTACTAAAAGGAATTCGTAATGATAATTTTTTTTAGAGGAACCTAAATTATCGTTGATATATTTTGATATTTACTTTAAATATATATTAATGGAACACATATTTTTAATAATTCTCTTATTAACTGCCACCAGGCGATAATGGTCGTGATGGATCACTATATTTCAGAGATAATCTTTGAACATAGTGCTCCGTTTTAATATCAGACATCATTATCATAAAAGCTTAATTTATAATATATGTAGAATAGTAACGAGTGACTCTATTTGGGTACATGGGGTAAACATTTTTTTTGATTAACAAACTCATATAAAAGGACACGCAATGATTAGTACAATTTGTCGTACCAGACTAAAATATAATTATATATGTATATAGAATATTTTGTTCAAGAGGGTATCGAACCCCTTGCCATCATGTCAGTCGGAGATAATCCAAGGTGGAAATAGGTTTCAACTGATCATTAATGATATGGGTTTGGCTACAAGGCTTAGGTTAGGTTACAAGGTTGAGTTCCGCCACTCAGCACGCAATGCCTCAATTTGGTGGAAAGTGGGGTACGGAGTGTCTTAACACTAGGTTCCCTCTGCCTACCCTGCTATATGCAGGATACAGCGTGAAGCTATGTTTGTATGTATGTTAATGATACCGTTGTTGGTTTTGCAAAAAAATGGGACATCCTGTGGGCGCCATAGTATTATGTGATTAGTTTTGTTTTAATTAGATGCCAATTAATATCAATCTCAAGTCATCAAGACTAAATAAATATACAAATCATATATAGAAAATTACTTTGTACCGCCTATAATCATGAAGGGAATCTCAGATTATGTTATATACGTATAATATCTTTTTTTTTTTATAATCATGAAGGGAATCTCAGATTATGTTATATACGTATAATATCTAGAAAAATAGACAATAACTTCAATTTTTGTTAATAATAAAAGATATAATTTATTTCGATGTAGTTGATGAGATTTTTATAGTAGTGAATTAAAAATATCGTACGCCAAAATAAATCGGCATGTCGTATGGTGTTGTATTGTTATTACCATACTATAACGGTCATTCCTAGCAGAATCGGTAATTATAAAAGTATAAAGTGAGAAGATTTATTTTATAAAATATCAATTAGCTTGAAATTTAATACGCCTAGCTCGAGGGACTTATATGATTTTGCATGAAATAGAATAAAACTACATGTTTGAATATTTACAGATATTTATTTGTCATTTACATAAACATTAAATGATGAAAACACGGTAAGAAAGATATATGAAGCACAGGTGAAGGGCAAGAGTGGTAGGGAGAGACCTCGGTTGACCTTCGAGAACATAATATCGCTGATACTGGAAGGTTACGTAGAAAGTATGAGGACCCCACGGAGGACATGTATAGAGAGGTCGAGGAGTGTGGAGAAAGCGAAAGCAGTATGCAGGGATCGTAGCGTTTGGCGTTCCGTTCCCAGCAGTTTGAAGCTGTGTTATGATATATAAGATTTATATTATGGATAATTATGGCAAGGAATGACATTTGATATTTTGTTATTATTAAATAGATTGAAGCAAAATAATGATATATGTATACGATATTTCTAAAAATCCCTTAAATAAACTAATGTCAATAGGAAAGACACGTAGGGCAGAAATACTTGGCGGCCTTATCTCCAAATAGCCCAGAGCATCGTTTATTAAGACCCGTAGTTGTTGATCTGTAAACAATATATAGTTTAGATACGAAGTACATTTTCTTAAAAGATTTTTATTTTAAATATATATTTGGTATAATTTATTCTCCACCCTCAAACCTTCATGGAAAAGTAAGTGCACGTTCCCCTTAAAGAAAGAAAACTATGTCCCCTAAAACTTTAATTAAAATGAAAACTGTATGTATGACTGCTTGCTTCTTGCGTCTGGTATATGTAAAAAAAAAAGTCCTGCTGAGTTTCTTGCGCCGGTTCTTCTCAGGTCTGAGGCATTAAATTTAGTGAACCGGTGGTAAATTATTTGACGTTCAAAAAATAAAGCTTGTAACTTCTTATTTTAAATAAAATTATTTGACTTTGACTTTGGCTTTAAATAACAAAAGCAATAATAACACAGCCATTGGTATGTATATACTGTTGCTGCTTTGTTTTGATTCTTAACCACAAATATTTTTTTCTTTATTTTTATAGTTTCTGTAATTATTTATCAAATGTTGATCATACCATCATCACACAGAAGGAGCTGTTCTCCCAAAATTGCTTTTATCTTTTCATATTCATCCTTAGCCATTTCCAGATACGCGCTACACGTAAAAACATAAACACTACCTAATATACCATCAGGTAAAAGAATCCAAGAATTTTGATTCTCCTGAAAAAATATAATACAATTATTTTACCTACATAATTATATAAATTTAACGATACAGATGATCATTTAGACATTGGTAGAAATAAAATATGAACAAAATATGAGTAAAATATTACTCTTTAACTTACTGAATTTTTTAGGTTCATTAAAGTGGTGCAGGTGTATACTATTAATTTGAAACAATGACATATAATTCCATAGAACATCTGAAACATAATTCATCAAATAACCTAAAAACTACAAACTATAGATTATTATGCTTAAAAAGCCACTTCTAAATATATATACGAGTACATATACTTACATATATCCTCGGTATCTTGATGTTATTTGTTATATTGTCCATATAAAATTTATAAACGTGTAAGTGCTTTTTTATAATTCTCATTTTCATATTTACATTTATATTTGATGTCTCTAATTTATGTTGTAGTGATTTCCTAACAAATTTTATTCTAGACCAAAATATGTTGAATATAATTGTAGAAGTAAAAGTCGACAAAAAATTTGAATATATAACAAGATTTATAAAAACAGAGTTAATTGTATTAGTAGTGTTAGCTTGTTGAATAAAATATGACGCATGAATAAGTTTCAATAGAAAAATAGCATATAAAATATACACTGATGGTGCTACAATTGGCGTCTGAGCTTTCATAAGCCCATCAATTGCTTGAACGCCCGCACAGTAGTCTACCAAAAATTTTTCCTTAGTTACTATAGCAACCAGCGTGTTACAAAAGCATTCGAATAAGCTCATGACAAAATTTATATATAAAATGACGTCTATATAATCATAGTCAAATAAAGAAAAAAATATAATCACACAGCTACTACTGTAAGTGATACAGTACAGCTTGACTAAACGGCAGAATGTTCTCTGGGACTGGTTCGTCTCATAATACAATCCAAAAAATAATCTTAATTTCAGTATATTGGACACACAACACATTTCATTATGAGCGAACTTAATAAAATTTTTCATTTTACGAATTATTTCTAACAAAGGAGTATGAGTATTATATTAAGACAGGACTTGATGTGAAAGCATTTTTTTTTTAATTTAAGACTCAAGAAGTATGAAACTAACATGTTTGTAAATATCATAATCAGTTATGACGCCTTAACATGAACAATAAAATTTATCTATAAGTTTGTGTACGTTTCGCGTGCGCCGGCGCCGTCTGCCCACGTGTTGGCGCCTAGGACGAATTATATCGGTGGAGTTATACGGGACTTTACATCATAGCGAAACGAGCGAAACACGTAACGTATTTTAGCATATTTTTAGAAAAGTGAATAAGAACAATTTAATTATAACGTTTCAAAGAAGGTGTAAATGTATGAAATGAGATTCTTTTTTATATTTTATTTTTATGTTTTCACGGCTAATGAAACTGCCATTCTCAAGGATCTCTTCATAATTCTTATGCCGATCTATTCTTTACTTTCCACCCTATAAGACACTGCATACTGGATCTCGTATCCTTCGACGCACTTTATTTAACCAGACAGAAGGAAACATCTAGATTATAAACATATAAGTATTGTGCCAGCTCCACGCTTTATACCGCATAGCAGGGTACTTAGGGAAAGCCTAGTGTCAAGACACTCCTTTCTCTACTTTTCACATGAAATCGAGGCATTTTAAGCGACTTTATTCAATGTCGCGCTTTGTGTACTCGGAACGAAGAAATAAAAATATTTTTTAAGATTAACGTTGACGTTTCTTTGATATTTTTAGCCCGTATGTTTACATGCACACCTTGTATCATCAACATTATCTAATACAAGTTATTTATTTATGCGAATATTTTGCTTGACCCATAATATAAACAATTTATAGTCACTTATTAAAATGCTTACGTAATTCTGACAAATTGTAAAATTATCTAATAAGTAAACATGATATTTGATACACTAAGTAAAATGATTTTGTATTTATATTTTAACATTTAGCCAGTAGTTGCGCGTCGACTTTATGGCTCTTATTATTTTGTGTAGTTTAGTTCGTTTGTTAAACATGACATCCTGTTTTTACCCGTTTTCGTAGGACTTTTAGAAAATCTATTAGTAGTCCCAACACTCCTTGAGGAAGATACATGATTTTTTTTTAACTTCACGCTGTAACCCGCATATTTCAGGGTAGGCAGAGGGAACCAGCGAACCTAGTGTTAAGATACTCCATTCTCTTTCAACAATTCCGAAGATTCATGATGAAGTTCATTTCTACGTCTAATAGTTTCGGCTGTGTGTTATCTTCCCGTCCGTTTCCAAATTAACTGATTTTACTACTAAAGAATTAATCAACGTCGTAAAGGAAGAAGTTATCAATTCGACTGTATTTTTTTTATATGTAGTACCGCAAATCTTTTTACTGGGTGATCATTTTTTGATGATTATTTTTTTAATGATAGCTAATGCTTCTAACGTGATCCTATTTCATTTTTATCTCATCTTTATGTAATTTTAATTTCAATCTTCATTTAGCTAATCTGACGAGTAGATTTTGAGTTTTTGGTAATAATTTCACTTTTACTACATTTCATTTGAAGATAGTTTTCTTTTTACCCGACTGTCAGAGGAGGGTTAAGTTTTTCGCGCGTATCATGTATGTTTGTTCTTCATTATCTCATAACACCTGTCGTGGCGCAGAGGCACAAGCGTGCGACTGTAAAACGCGACGGGTTGTGGGTTCGATTCCCACTCCAGGAAATGTTAGTATTTTCATTTCCTGGGTTTGGTAATAAGGCAAAGCGCGGCGTTGAGTTCCGCCACTTAGCACGCAATGCCTCCACTCGGCGGAAAGTGGGGAACGGAATTATTGTAAGAGAACGGAGTGTCCTAACACTAGGTTCTCAGGTTCTCTCTGCCGCTATATACGGGATACAGCGTGAAGATAAAAAAAAAAAAGAAAAACCTCATATCTTCCAAACCCCTGGACCGAATTATATAAATAAGATGATGTTAGATAGGAATTGACACTCCAAGTGTTCTTAGATACGTGAAGCCATTCAATATGGTGCCCTCTAGAGACAATAACGTCATGAATAAAAACAAAAAAATCGTTGATGGGTACCGTGTGGGTTACCAATTGAGAGGACTTAATTAGCACATTTCAATTATATAACACACATAACTAGCTTTTATAGCTTACTTTATTTGTATTTGCTTCCAAAATTTTGAGAATTAGTTCAGTCGGGTTTTTTATTCTTTACAATTTGTTAATTATTTCGTAATTATATTTATTTCGTTTATTAAAACATAGTTTTTAAATCTCAGCTTTTCTTTCAATGTAAAATAGCGTTTTACCTCAAAATATATAAAACAAAGGGCAATATTCTTAGTAGCTCCAACAATAGCTAGAAGCCCACAAAGTCGATTGCCTTATGCAGTTCACACGCCTTTCTCTATACGTCTATACTCAGTATGTTGACGCCTGACCGCAAATATCATCTCCATCCAGTCTCGCTACTGATCATTGGTATGGATTCATATAAAAGAGAACCAAACAACTAATTATTACTATATAAAATAGCATTTTTACATATATTACAAGTTTTTATTCAATTTTTATTAAAAATATTAAACTATAGATACCTAGGGACGATCCTGTCGCAGTAGGACGGTCCCTGACGGTAATCGCAATAGGTTGTGGGTTGGATCGTCACTCTGAGGAATAATTTGAACTATTTTAAGACCTCGGTTGACCTTCGAGAACACAGTATCAATGATACTGGAGGAAGGTCACGTAAAAAACATGAGAACTCCCCGGAGGGAATGCTTGAAGAGGTTAATGACTGTGGACGAGGCGAAAGAGGTATGCAGGTACCGTAGCGTTTGGCGCTCCGTTCTCTCTGACTACCCCGCTAGGGATAAAGCGTGAAGTAAGGTAAACTATTTTAATTTTTCCGCTCTGGTAGGGCAAAGCGCGGCGTTTAGTTCCGTCACTCAACTCACATTGAATCTATTACAGGCAGTAAATGTAGAACAAAGTATCTTGACACTAAATTCTCTTTAACTATCCGGCTATACGTAAAAGAGCGTGAAGTTGCAAAAAAAATAAAATAAAACTTGGCCGCTTACGCCATAGGTGCCACAGTCACGATTTTGCGTAGGTCTTCTCCATAAAGGCTCGTTACATTACTCTTTGTTTAAATTCAATTATGCGAATTAAATGATATGGGGAACTAACTGAGAGCATCTCCACCCACTTTCTTGCGAATAATACAAAAACATATGTTTGTTTTAATGATCTCTGTAGAGCAAGTGTGCCAAGTATGAATAATTAATTAAGGAATCGTACTTAGTCTTACCGTGAAAATTAAAATCCACACAACAATCCCATGTATATTGAATAACTTAGGGAGCTTTTTCTTACTTAAAGTAGGTAAAACATTTAGTTACAAGTTGTAACAGTTGTCAGTGATCTCAGACATGAGACAACCGTATTCAATTTTATTTTTCTTAAAATATTTTTGTATATATTATATTTGTATAATATTTAATATTTATATATATATATATATATATATATATATATATATATATATATATATAAATATTATCAATATCTATTTTTGTATTACTGTTCGTTACTTACTCATCCACCTCCTGCGATAGACTGGAAGAGACCTCTCTTAGACATTAGTTCACCTTTGTGAACTAAAAGTTATATTTACACTTTTTTCTAACGTTTTTTTTTATGTGCAATAAAGAATATTATACAATTTTAAGTATAATTAACCTCTGTCAATTACAGTTGGGATACTGAATTAGAGTACCTTTATACAAAATGTTTCGTCTCAACTCAACAAGGAAAAAATGAGACATCTTTTCAAATCCGTTTATTTCATATATGATTAGGATACCAGTTGACGCATAGAACTGCCGTTGCCTTAGCAACCTTAAGCCAGTAAAGGTAAGAGACATAAAAATATACATTTTTGGCACTACTTTTTACTGTGTGAACTAATAATTTTGACGATTTTTTTTTTAGATTATAGCTAGTGTTTAGTGGAGGGTACATTTAAATTTAGTTAAGTTATGACTAGTAGTTTTTGAAAAATTCGTAATAATTTTACTTTTTAGAGCATTTTATTTGAAGTGGGCTATTTTTGTTAAAATCTGTATATAAATACGTTAAGCAAAAGCTTTGTACCCCTTTTTACGTACATTACGTGGACGGAAGAGGATGAAATTTGGCACACTTATAGTTTATATAGAGAACGAGTGCAGAATGCTAATATTTTTTTAAAATAACTCATACAAAGTATATTAAATTAATAAAATAAATGTTACACACACTACCATGGTTTGACATCCATGTTTATACAAAGTGACATATACATTACTAAAGACTACGCGTTGTTAACGCGTCAGTGGGGACATTAGTTTTAATTATTATTCTTACCTGAAAAGCACTTATTAATATAAAAAAACAATAATAAATGGTTAAAGTTTGCATAAACAAGAAATTTCCAATGCGTTTGAGAAAACCGTATTAAATGTTTTGCGGTGCGCATGACGCATGGTACTTACTATACGCGCTACGAAATTCACTTCAGACCGGCTATTTATACCAGTCCTTGCAATAAAGTGGTTGTATATATGTATAGAGAAACACTCATTTCTGATAACATTTTAAATATTTTATATTATTATTTTTTTTTTATTATTTCATTCGCTTATTAAATATTTATGTGGCGCAGTCGGAACATGTTTGAAAAAAACACAAACGTATCTTGTGTTTAAGTACTGGATATATTTTTCGACTTCTCCCTTTATTCCTCATAGCAGGGTAGTTAGAGAGGATATAGTGTCAAAATATTTCGTTTCGAGAGATTACGTGTTTAGTTATAAATCAATCAACGCCATATTGTTAGTCTTACCAGAGTATTTAAAATAATTTAAATATAATCAAACGTCTGCTATGGCGCAGTGGCTGCAAACGCGACAGGTTGTGATTTCGATTCCCACTCCAAAAAATGTAAAAGTATAGTATTTTAATTTCTTGGGTTTGGTAACAAGGCAAGGCGCGGCGGTAAATTGTAAAGTGGAGAACCGAATTATTGAAAGAGAACGGAATGTTTTAACACTAGGTTCTCAGGTTCGCTCTGCCTACCCTGACATGCGAGATACAGCGTGGAGGTAAAAAAA
Organism: Philaethria dido; assembly: GCA_033558755.1. Lineage (NCBI taxonomy): Eukaryota > Metazoa > Arthropoda > Insecta > Lepidoptera > Nymphalidae > Philaethria > Philaethria dido. Next base: position 30,082 of record JAKGSA010000110.1, read on the forward strand.
CATATAATCATTCTTCCAAAGGGAATCGAACCCACGATCAATTGCGCTTGCAGTCTGAAGGTGCCCCACCGCCATGGTGGACTCATTTATCTCAGATATCTTTAGTCAAATATATCACTGTATGAATTCTCACTGTCAGTCACGAAATTAATAAGATACATGAAAAAGATCTTAATATAAATAGCTTTCAGCGTAATGACGCCACATGTAAACAATGTAAGTGGCACTTAGCTAAGAATGACGCTCGCAAGTTAAAACCCGACCTATTTTTATTTCGACTAGTTAGCAGAATAGTCAGAGTACACAGAGAAAAAAGGTTAACACACTGCGTTCTATGCTCTCCGACGAATTCGAGATATATGCGTGTTGAGTGGCAAACAAAAATTTTTTCAAGTGGGAATCGAACCCAACACGATCGAACACATTGCCTTTTTTATCTGGTGCTTTGTTTGCATAATGTGGAGGATGAAAATGTACTCAAATATGTAGTTACACGGCCAGAAACTCCCTATAAAAATTTCTTCCAAGCGCTCTTAACTACTTCTATTGGTAGCATGTGGACGAAGCTATAATAATATGTTCTTATCAACCCAAATTCTTATACAGTATTTTTTTTTACTTGTGTTGTCAAGCATGATTACCTCTTTAGGTAGTCACGCTTGAACTTTTTCAGTACCAAGAAAATGATGAGAAAATATTTGTTACTCAGTTACTTTTAACGCCTGTCGTGGCGCAGAGACACTAGCGTGCTGTAAACGACTGTAAACGTGACACTGTGTGGGTTCAATTCCCACTCCAGGAAATGGATTTTTTCATTCCTTGGGTTTGGTAACAAGGCCAAGCGCGGCGTTGAGTTCCGCCACTCAGCACGCAATACCTCAAATTGGGCGGAAAGTGGGGAACGGAGTGTCTTAACACTAGGTTTCCTCTACCTACCCTGCTATATGCGGGATACAGCGTGAAGCAATTTATGTATGTATGTATTTTATATTAAAATTTTTCATCTTACACTTATGATTAAGAAAACAATAATACATTTAGCTGAATATTCAAACAGAATTTCTATGTCTATATATTTTTTTACTATAAGAGTATGATTTTTTTTAGTAATTTATTTAAAGGCCTCTTATATAGGTTATAGGTTGCAATATACATACAAATGTATATTACTCGCACTTTGCATTGAGAAGGGCGTTTTCAAGGCTGAATATCGTGAAGACTTAATGAATTATTTAGGTTTTCCATCACTCGTCCACAATGAGATCATATCTCGTGTCAGCATGAATGGAGCCCACGCGCCATCTGATGTTACTCAAAAATGTTTTTGAATGTAAGGCCTTTGTCAACACTGTATGAATAATAACTAATTGACCCAAAAAACAGAAACTAAAAAGAATATATTAAAATTTTATTTCTTCGTTATCCCTGGTTTACACGGGCAAATTTTCAAGCAAGTCCGACGACAAAAAATAGGTCAAATGAACATTGCAAGGAGTATTATTTTCATTGATAAATAGATTAAAAAAAGTAATTATGTTTAATTTATATAGAAACAATAAGTAGATAAAAAAATATTCAAAATAAAACCGTTCCTGATACAAGGTGAAATTTATATTTCAATAAATAGTTTAATAAAACAAAGTTATTGAGTATTCTTATTGCTACAATTTGTTTCGTTTCTTTTACTGACTGAACTATTCTCTTCTTATTCGTATCACTCTTGACAGAGTGGTCGTAGTCAACATGTTGTTCAGGGGGCAAGTGTAGCTCGCCGTTCGATGTCGCACCATCTTTCCCTGTTGAAAGTCATCGTGGTGCACTCTTGTAAAGGCCTAACTAGCGACTTTATTTGATCAGTCCAGCGCATTGGGGTCCTTCCGCGTGGTCTAGTCCCTTCTATCCTGACTTGGACAATAAGACGTTCATTGAAGTCATTATTATGTCTCAAAATATGACCAAACATTTTCAGTATGCGAGGCTGAACTACACTTGATAACCTAACTTGAACCTATTCTATGTAAATCCTAATCTAATATATAAGCTAAAAAAATACAATTATATAAGAATAAAAAGTTATTCATCACGGAATTTGGAAATCTATTAACATGAAATTTGGTATTTCCTTCTGTCTAACTTTACATGGAAAGGATATATCAGACAAGATCGATATTTACGAACTACATATAAGGTATAATTGTTTTTACAGACTGAAATATCTAATAAAAATCCATAATAGACTTGCTAAACAATAGGAAATAAGGAAATGAGTCATTAGCAAAGCTTGTTTAGTGCAATGAGCAGTTTTTGTTTACATATGAAAATCAAAGCTCTTAAACACCTAATAACTTTAAGGAACCAGCTTCTGGATAACGTTTATGAAATCTGTCAAACTATGTGACATGACCCCAATTTCAATTGGGGGTTAAAATGCCATGTTTAAATTTAATTCAAAATATGGACTATTTTGAATAATAATAATAAATTTGAGGTACAGCGTCTAACTATTATATAAACGCGATTTGTTATGGTTTCCATTTCCACTCGAGGGAATGCAATTATTCTATTGCAATTATTTTCATTTTTTCGCTGCGATAAGTCTCAGCGCGGCCTTGAGTTCCACTTCTTCACTAGCATTGTCTCCGATTCTTTCATTGTCTCTTGGTTCTATCTAGTTACCCTGCTAAGCGTGATAAAGCGTGAAGCTGCTTGTTTTATAATAATATATATCTTGTAGCTGTTCTCAAAACAAAATATATCAATTCACGGTGGACAGAAAAATCTATTGTTATATATACTGGTAATAGGTAAAATATTATTCTCATCATCAATCATTCACAGGTTCTAAGGCTGTCCCTTACATACATTATAGTAAAAGTTTTGTTCCAAGTAGGAAATATAAGACAATAATTATCGATGACAACAAGTGGTACATGCTAACGATATAATAAGGATCAGAAAGTCCACTCTAATAAAGTTGCGGGCATCAGATTGCAATTTTATAAAAGTGGATCAAGTTTTATACAATACGTAATCTAATCTGTTACTCATTTATAAGATAATTAATAAGTTTGTTTGGAGAATGGAGTGTCTTAGCACTAGACTTCCTCTACCTACCCTGCTATATACGGGATACAGCGTGAGGCTAAAAAAATAAAATAAAAATAAGTTATGTTGCAATGAACAGATCATTATTTTTATGCGTTTTATATAAAAACCCAAATTTGAAAAAAAAAAGATATTTAACTGTTGTATTTGAGCTGCCTCCATAAACATCAACTATCGATGCGAAATGTGCCACAATCGTTGTATTCATTATTTTAAAATTAAAATAAAAACTCTTTAAATGGATCGACACGCTCAATGCCAATAGGTAATTCTATTTCTCAGCATGACGCCTTTTGATAATATTGTACTGCCTCGTGTAAACGATTGTAGACATAATAATTTACGCGGGCGCCAGATTGCATACGTAGGTAGCAGGATGGATTGCATACCAAAAATATGAATGCATAACCTTAGTTTTCTATTGTTGAGACTTGAGACTACATCATAACAACACAAACCTACGGTCTGTTGCCTGACCAAGTACAGAGAGTTCTTATCTTGCGTTTGTTTTATATGGGAAAAAACTTAAGCATCAAAAATACAGGCAAACAAAAAATAAATCTAAAAACTATGTTTAAATGTATATAAAAGGACAAAATGAAATAATAAAAATGTCATGTTAACCAAGATCTATTCAAGAAGCTGAATGTCATGAAACTTTGGAAAAGAGATAATATATTCGAGGTCATGGAGCAGTGGGATAGCATTTTATGGTTGTGATGGTCCCCAGCCGGGGAAAGGTAATGTTTAAATATTTTTTATTTATATACTATTCAAGCGCGGCGTTGAATTACGAGAATAAGTGCGAAATAATTACGCGGACGAGGAGCATCAAATTTGGCACACTTATGCAGGAGTGCAGAATGCTAATATCTTTTTAAAATAATGAATAAAAAGTATATAAAATTAATAAAATAATTGTTACACACATTACCATGTGTTTAACATCCATGTTTATATAAAGTTACATATACATTGTTAAAGACAACGCGTTGTTAACGCGTCAACGGGGACACTAGTATGATAAAATATACGATGCCATATAGACATCAAGCAAAATTGATATTGTCATCCGACCTCAAAGATTCATTTTTCAACCATTCAATTTTTTTTTATAATAAGTTAACCATAATTTAATCTTTATATTTTTTAAATAATGAATCTTTGAAGAACGCCATATCTTTTACATGGACTATAAAACTGGAAATGCCGTTTTTCCCCGGTACTGTGGAATTTTCTAGTCCTCTTTTATTACCCCCCATACCCAACCCAAGTTATGGTTTGTCTGTCAAAGGCTTAGTTAATTAACATTAACGTTAACAGTAATGTACAGACAAAATATTTTTTTTTTATAAAAACTCTTTCTTTGATTTGATAGACTGAAGTCTAACTACAATTTACCTAACTTCTTTGATGGATGGCTTATTATTTTTTTTTTCAAAGTGTTAATCACGAATTTTTATACGTTTTCTAAAAAAAATTATTCATACCCTAAGATGGCTATTGCATCCAAATTTGCAAGAATAACACAAATTTGGATACAAACAGTCGTCATCGACTTTAAATCGTAAACATTAATCTAAAAAAAATCTCTAAAAGTAAACTTTATGACTATATGCTAAATAGTTCTAAAAAAGACTAAATATAAACAAAAGTAACATATACATATGTATGTAAAATTAGACACAATTGGTATTCAGGACGCGTGACGCGTGATATAGTCGCGACGACGCCGAGCAGGTGGTGGCGCCTAGCTTGATAGATATATAAAAAACATAGTTAATTGTCATGTTCAATTTCAATGTGTCAAGGCGTGTTGTACGTGCCTGTATATATGGAAAATGCCACGGTGATACAGTATTCGCTAGCATACCTATCAGTGGCGAAGGGTGAAAATTTTAATTAGGCAAGCCGGTAAATTTAGGGAAGCCGGTATACATTTAGGGAAGTCGATACATATAGTTAGGAAAACCAGTGTAGGATATAAAGTTTTTTTTTGAATTTTAAACCTTTCTTGATCTTGTTTTTTAGCAAACTTAACCAAAATTTCAGGTTCACTTTTTTTTGACGACCTTTTTTTTAAGGTATTATCTCGTCAGCCGAAAGACGCTCACTGCTGGACATAGGCCTCCCCCATAGAACGCTTCTGACCAAGCAATTCTGACCAAGACGTCGGTCCATCTACTGGGGGGCCGTCCCACGCTACGCCTTCCGGTTCGTGGTCGGCACTCAAGAACCTTTCTTCCCCATTGTCATTGTCAGTTCTTCGAGCGATGCGGCCTGCCCGTTGCCACTTTATTGTCTTATATTTTAAAAATTAGGGCAAACCGGCAGGAACAGTGTGTTGTATGGACGTCTCGCCACTGATACCTATAACATAATATCCGCACCGCAGCTTAACACTTTATCTCGCATAGAAAGGAGAGAACTTAGTGCCAAGACACTCCATTCGCCGCTTTCTGCCCGAAGAAGACATTCCGTCTTAAGTGGTGCAACTCAACGCTGCGCTTTGTTTTATCAGAGCAGGAGAAATTATATTAATTTCAGGAATTGAACCTATAACTCTGCGCCAATACGGTGTTTGAAGAAAATAAAATATAATAAATATTATTTTACTTACGTTTTGTTTTATTGAAAAACAGTTTACTTGCAAAAATGTTTAAAATTATTATAGTTTCATGTCATTAAAACTTTTGCCTCGCTTGTTTTGTCAGTAAAGTAAATATTTCGTCTACGATATTTTACGGCACAATTAGTCATTTTTTCTTATTTTGTGCTGTAGAAGTTATAATGTTATATTGTCGAATCTATCAAATATTAATAGATATTAAAGTATGATTTCGATAGATTTGTAAAAAAAATATATAAGATTAATAAATACATACCGTACAAAGGCCTTATTGTTAATAGCTATCTCTAATAAAAAAGTCTTGAAGAAAAAAGATTTGAGAATTTTAACATATATTCTATGCTTACTAGACTAACAACTAAATACCACGTAAATAAAATAAAGACAAGTAAGTGAGACGTAATATAATGAATATAAGAAATATATATAACATTATATATATAAGTATGGGGCCCCGCCCTCTACTCGCCCCGTTAACCAACTCCCACGTGCAACGATATTTTTTTTTTTTTTAACTTTACGCTGTATCCCGTATATAGCGGGGTAGGCAGAGGGAACCAGAGAACCTAGTATAACGACACTCCATTCTCTTTCAATATTTCCGTTGCCCACTTTCCGCCAAATTGAGGCATTGCGTGTTGAGTGGCGAAACTCAACGTCGCGCTTTGCCTTGTTACCAAACCCAAGAAATGAAAATACTAAAATTTACATTTCCTGGAGTGGGAATCAAACCCACAACCTGTCGCGTTTACAGTCGCACGCTTGTGCCTCTGCGCCACGACAGGCGTTACGATAAAAAATAAAATTAAAATTTCAGTTAACATATGATTTTTGTCAATAATTCTGCCAATCATAATTTTATCGAGTATAAAAATTATATGCCTGCACCAATTACATTTTCATATAATAGAAAGATATGTATAATAATTATACATAAATACTTACGTATATATACGATTTATTGCAAGAAGAAAAACGACGCGAGGCAATCGTCACGTACGCGAATAATTTATTTTACAATTGATATTACCAATAGATTGCAATCTTGTCTGATAAATACTTAATAATACCTAGTTTTAAGATATTTTTTATAGGAAGGACAAGATAAACGAACGCTTGGGTCACCTGGTGACGAGGTGAGAGACTTCAGGTGCGTTGCCGTTCAAGTTGAAGATATGCACACCTTTTAAAAATATGTCAAAATTTACAAAATAAATAATAATTGATTTACCTGCACTTTTAACAATTTATTATTAAAAATATGATTTATTAGGTTTTTTTTATAACAAAAGAAATTCTTACGTCATTCATTACGTCTTGTTTATTTTGCTTGGGCTTTTACAAAAGCAGTCAAACTCAAGGCGCAAGATGCTAATACTCTCGCAATATTTCTCGTAGATCTACGTTTGAGCAAGTGAAGTTGGGACAGGCAAGCAAGTGTGCCATGGATTGTGAGTTGGTACTATAGTCAAATAGTATTCCCACTTTGCAAGGTGTTCTTTGCAGCGGTCGAATTGGCTACGCAAGGGATTGCGTGATTTCCAAGTTGGCCACAGTAGCGTGTGGCCTGGAGGAAGACTCTCTTCATGGAGGACAAAGCCTGGGTGAGGTACATGATTAGAATTATCAAATTTTATAAAATAAAAATATTCATATTCAAGTGAAAAAGTAAAACTAATTCATTTAAAGCTAAGCGTAAAGATGCGGAAAAGATTTATCTAGTTCTTGGCAATTTATTTTTCTTTACAAATCTACCGCATTTCACGTGATAGTTAAAAAAAGCACACTCCTTTCTCGTCTCTCGACTTATTGTTTTTTTCTTTCAGCTTCACGCTCTTTCTCCCATAGCAGCCTAATAGCAAACCACTATGTTCTCCGTTTTCCACCTGAAATATAATTTTTCGTCAAGATAAGGAGAAAAATACTTTTAACCGTTCTTTATTATTTTTTTTTTCAAATTTAATAAATATAATAAATGTTATTAAATAAGAGTTTATTACAGTTTAAACTCGAGAAACACTCGAGCTTTACAAACAAATGATCCTGAAAATTCAACTGGTCTCGTAACTTAACGCATACCGCCATCTAGTATTAAAGTCTAGTAACTTTCACTATTTAGTAAAATATAATATGTAATAAAAGTTTTTAAATAAAATACAAGAGGGCGCTTAACCAAAATATATGATGACAAATCCTTCCAAGAAATTAACTATAAAATTAATAAAAAATATATTAAGGCTAAAATATTATTTTAATCTTTTTTTTTAATTAAAAATAATAATTTGACAATCATCACATTTTGATGATGTAAAGCTAGTGGCGCCATCTATACAAAAACATTAGCTTCAAATAGCAGTATATGTCATCCATCCAAACAAAGGTGACATTAGTGTACCGTAAAATTATTTGTAGAAATAATATTGTATTTATAAAATGTATCTATATATTAATATGCGAATGAAAAACTTTGTACCTTATATTATATTTTAAATTAAAAAATTAATGTTACACACCACCATTATTTGACATCCATGTTTATATAAAGTTAGCGCGTCAACGGTAACTCTAGTTAGTATAAAAAGGTGTAATTATGAAATATTTGTTTAATAAGTCTTTTTGAAAATATTTTGTTGGTATTAACGCCTAATGAAAATAAATAAAATACTTTAGATAAAACTATTTGATTTTATAAAATAGCTATAACTAAGCTATTTTATAAAAAAAATCATTAATATTGATTCACCCAGTAAAAAGTTTTGCGGTAAAATACAAAAAAAATAAAGCCGAATTGAAAACTTTGTCCTTTATTACTAATCGATTAAAAATCTCGAAAGTCAAAGATCTTATTATAATAAGAATTTAGATAAAATGATTAATATTTCAACCGCCACCATCTCGTGAATTCAAATAAGCTTGCGTTAATTAAAAGAAGCAAATAATCTTTATATGGTCAATAATAAAACATACAATAAATATTTATTTAATTGTAACTTTATCGTCTTGAACGATGGGAATTGTGATTTTTTTAAAAAAGAATGGACTAGCTATTTTTTTATAACGCCATCTATAGACAAATCTAGGATTGCATTGCTTGTCATAATAACTATGTTCGTTTCATTTTACATTTTTAAACAAAATACGAATATATCGAAATAACAAACAACTTTTATTAGATTTATAAATAACAATTTTTTTGGTAAACTCTGATAATATAAAGGAAACTATATTTTAACAAACTTTCCTGTAAGCATTGTGCACCACTCCTAAAATATTGATCATGCCCAACGCCCAACTGCGCAACTGCGCCGAATTTTTAAAGAAGCTTAACGAAATGAAAGACTGCACCTTTGCTCCCAAATATTTTAATAATATGTAGACCAGTAACAATATCTTGATCATACACAATAGACAAATATTTATATTAGTGCAATAATTTATTTATAGCTCCAGTAGTTTCATACAAAAATGGGTAACACACAAACAGGTGATAAACAACACAAAACCGGTAAATCACCAGCAAAAGGCAAACATTTCATACGAAACTTGAACCGGAAGAGTTCGGGCAAGGAGAGTAAGAAACATGGCCGCCACAAAACTGTCGGTAAACGAGAGACGTGTGATAAAGAAGTCGATAAAACATCCGAATCCGATAACAATGAAGGCATTGAGGCATCCGATAACGACACGGTCGAGTACTTCAAAACATCGGGCCGCGAGGTGCGGAACGTGGGGAGGGAGCACTCGGAGGTAACGGTGGCCAGGTGCTCGCCGCAGCGCGCGGAGCGGCGGTCACCGACCCGCGACCAGTTACCCGCGTCCGTCGCGTCGCCCGCCGACCCATCCTCCTCCGACTCAGTGTTTACGGACCCCTTGACGCCGCTCGCCGTCGAGCTCAACCAGTGCTACTACTCCGCGGAGAGCGCGTCCAGTAGCGCCCACGAGGAGCTGCCCCGCACCCTCACTCCCAGCCGTGACGATGCGCCCGCGCAGCCCACTCCCCGCACCGCGCAGACTATAACAGAAATGCCGCACGATGAGACCACTACATCACTGTCGACTCGCGATACAATGGAAAAAGAAGTTAAAAGTGACGTTTTCGATGACATAAGTGACAGAGACAATAGTGAAAAGGTTATGGGCGCGATATTAACAAAGTCAAAAGAGGAGTCCTTAGTGAAGGAGCTCGAGTACAGCCATGACTTACTCGAAAACAGGTTGAAAGGCTGCCCGGGTCAAACATCATTTACTATATCGAGGCATCGGAAAGTGGAGCTTCCTCCCGTCACCGCAGAGTCGTCTCTCAGTATTATAGACAACGGTAATAACACACAATAGCCGTATAACTTCATATTATTTAGTACAGTAGATTGCATTTATCTTAAATAATCTGAAATATACATATATATAAATGTGTGTGAGTATGAATTCTGCAGCGTCAATCAAGATAAAAGATGTTCGCTGATATTAAATCTTACATATCTACGTCGCATTTTGCAACTGATTTTCCTTAAATTCATACTTGAATATGTAGTATTTAAAACCATAATTTATGTAAACATTTAGTATTGTTGTAGGATATGATTAACATTAATTATACACCGAACTTTTACGCTTACATACTACCTATAATAATAATGCTCGTTTAGTCTTTCGTGTGTAAAACTACGAAGAACCACACTACTATTCAATTTAAAAACTGAAAATTTAATTTGAAATGCACATATATATTTTAATTTTTCACGCATTACAGCCGGAATAGACCATATAATGATATGTGCCTATTGCCCATTAGGAAATATTGCATGTTAGGTAGCGGAACCAAATAATGCGCTTCCTATGACCAAACTGGGTGAAAAACTGTATTGTAAATATAATATCTGAGGCTTTAGGATATCATTACTTACGAGGACAGCGTCTGATTGTAAACACAATGGCTGTAAATTCGATCTCCATTCGAAAAATTGATTTTCATTTGAATAATGGTTTTAAACAATTTTAATTTCCTCGCTTTAGTGAGACATAGTTAGGGTGTGCTACTCGATACGCAATTATCCCGAATTCGGGCGGAAACTACAGAACGGAGTCTCTCTGGATAACAGGATTTCTCTATCTACGGTGTTATGTAGAAAGAATTGTAGAAACTAACAAAAATATAAATATAACAGGAAATGGAATTTTTCATTTCCTGGGTTTGGTAACAAGGCAAAGCGCGGCGTTGAGTTCCGCCACTCAGCACGCAATACCTCAATTCGATGGAAAATGGGGAACGGAGTGTCTTAACACTAGGTTCCCTCTGCCTACCCTGCTATATGCGGGATACAGCGTGAAGCTATGTATGTATGTATTTATATTTTAGTAGGATTTGACATTATAACCCCCGCGTTCAGTCGGCCAAGCTCTCATTGCGCCACGATAACGTATAGCCGTGATCTTACATATTCAAAGTAAAATGTTTGTTCGGGTTCGGACAAATAAACCATAATATTTGTTTGGTATTTTTTTCCTTATCGCTTACTCTACAGTCAACTAATGATTGTATATTGAAATTTTAGTTACTTCAATTTAAGACCATAAAGTAGATACTTATTGTTATCATATAGGTTAAATTAATCACGTCAAGCCTTATCCAGGATGGCAGGGTAGTCAGAGAAAGCCCAGTGTCAAGACACTCCGTTCGCCGCTTTGCTACTAGAGAGGAGAAATGAAAATAATTTAAATCCAAAACAAGAGGCGCAATTTTATATGTTTCTAAATATTTTTCATATAAGTGTATCATGCTAAAATCCAACTTACTTTCTGTTTGTCCCTTAAAATACATCCAAAAATTGATTTTACTATATTTTGCAATATATTTCAGAGAGTCCCACTACCCGTCATTCAAGTGTGAGCGACGTTCCGGTGTCAGATTCTAACGTGCTAAGAAAGGTTGCCTCGCTCACACTAGACAAGCACAGTGAATCCAAAGTTGTACGCCCCAAGTTTGTACCCGAAAAATTAGACTTCCAAATTTATGAAAAATTTGAAGGTAAGCAATTTTATGTACCTACCAATACTATATTATAGTATCTCGCATATAGCAGGGGAGGCATAGGGAACCTTGTGTTAAGACACTTCGTTCCCCACTTTCTGTCGAATTGAGGCATTGCTTGCTGAGTGGCGGAACTCAACGCCGCGCTTTTGTTTATTCTGGCCAAATTACACAAAATATTATATTAGTCTGATGTGTAAGGTATACTGTAAAGTTCTATCAAGAGACGTTCGATAGTATTAGCCTCACAAACATTTAAATATCCACAAAAGTATCGTATTTATAAAGTTAATAAGATAGGTCTTTACGCACAGTTGTGGGATAATTGAGAAATGGGTGACTGAAGACATGATCGTTGGTTCGATTCTCAGTCGTGAAATATTTGTATATAAAATTGTTATTCCTCTGGTTCGGATCGACCAAGCTAAGAGTTTAGAGCTACCACCTACATTATAAGTGATTACACTTATCACTATACTGGCGTTAAGTTGTCGAACACTGCTTTGCGTGCGTTTCTAATAAAGTAGCATTATATTATGTACACGCCAGAGCCGAAGCGTCAATATAACACGATTCCCATCGGCTTACCTTTGGTAATAACAATAAATTAGTGGCGGTTTTACTAGAAGATTAGGGATACCAACCTTCATACTTTAATAAAAGGTACCTTTAATAAAATTTTTCACCCAAGTACATGTCAAACGCAAATTGTTAAAAGGCGTGATCCTTACCATTAACCCTTAACCCGTAGCGCATGTTTTGTAACTTGAGTCGTTTCGCGGGGTCATCTGTGAGCCAAAATATCATTTTATAAAATAGGGGTAAAAATCATTTACAAATATAAATTATGCCGCAAGTTACTTATTTCACGTTAGATTCGCCTGTTGTGACGCAGAGGCACAAGCGTGCGACTGTCAACGGTTGGTCTGTAGACAGGTTGTGGGTTCGATTCCCACTCCAGGAAATGAAAATTTTGAATAATATTTAGTATTTAAAATTTTAGTGCAGAATGGAGTGTCTTAACACTAGGTTCCCTTTGCCTACCCTGCTACATGCGGGATACAGCGTGAAGCTATGTATGTATTTCCTGGGTCTTGTTAGGCAAAGCGCCGCATTAAGTTCCGCCACTTAACATGCAATGCCTCAATCCAGTGGAAAGCCGGGAACGGAAAAAACTGAGTGTCTTAACACTAGGTTCTTAGTTTCCCTCTGCATATGCGGAAAACAGCGTGAAGTTAAAAAAAAATATTGTACAAGCAATTAAGAAGATCGCTTATGTTCCCTACTATCCATTATATGTATATTAACTAACATATTTCCTTATTTATATTTATATACGAAATTATAAATTAACTGGGTTATTTAACAAATTAAGCTGATAGAATTACTTTTTACACATGAACGTATTCCTAACATATTCCTTGTCCAATGTGCTCTTGAACTGGAGACCCCTTGCGACTTGAACTCCCTTGTTTTGTATTTTTTTTTTTATTTTTGAATATAGGAGTATGTTTTTTAAATCTTTAAATTTCTGTGGAGTTTTTATTTTTTATTATGATTTTGCCGGTTCTTTTAAAACTTTGGTAAAATTCTAAATATTTTGTTATCTTACCTTATAATTTAAAAATATTAAACTATATAATAATTAAAAGTCTATTACATAAGTAAGTGCATTCAATTTCTTTTCATCGCTTAGCGCCTGACGGGCGACAAGTTAAAAATAAAGTGAATGAAGTATGTACACATAGATATGGTTCCTTATCTTGAATTATTCATTAGTATGAAGCGTTAATAGCTATTGCTATCTTAATAAAATCATTTCGCATCAGTACAGATAAAGAGGCGCGCTAAGCGTACCTACGTGACCTATTAAGCCCTAGTCAAAATGCAATTTTCATCAAATCGTTTAAATTTTACAACATCTGTAGCTCATTATAATTATGTGAAGTTGTTAAGTAACAATCGGACGGCAAGGAAGAGAGTACAAGATATAGTGACTATATTAGGCTTGCATTCAGACGATCCGGCGCCATTTACTCCTAAAAATAATGTTAGTTTTTATTGTGTTTATGAAAAGTGGACTAAAAAAAGAAATGCACTAGTGTTGTATGTGACTAAGACCTTAACGTGTGAAGATATAATTTTGTCACGCTTAAAATTTAAAATGAATGTGTATAGTGAATATTTAATTATGGAGATTGAATTTGATTTGAAGACAAGAACGATGACTTTGTTATTTTATACCGAAATAAGAGAGTTTTGGATAGTTAACTTAGCAAAAACCGTCTCAGCGTGTAGAAAATGTCATTTTAGTAATAGTAAGTAACTTAAGCACATTTTATTACTTTTGTTTCAAAACCTATTTGATATTAACACATTATTCATAACTATATTACATAATATAATTAATATGACTTAATTGTTAATCATAGCATAAATCTATAAAAATCCAACCAACAACTTTGCTGTTTTTTTGTCAAAATTATTAATTACTGAATAATGTAGAAAATAAGTAACAATGTACTTTTATGTTCTTTACTCGAGAATATTTCCCTCATAATCACAGTACATAGTTCTTTCTTATTTTTCTTACAATTGTTATTTAGCTATTTGTATTATTCATATTTTCATAAAATTTTACAATATTTTTTAAATAAAATCTCATTATATGTGCCCCTTAAGTTATGGCAACTTTTAATTATCAACTTTTGAAACTTTACGTCAACCTTCAAAGTGACATATTGACATTTTTATTTTGGTTACAAAATTAATTTGTGTTGTGTATTATTTCTTTTTCTCCTTTTGAATTTGTAAATACGATTCAAATTTAGGTGTATAGGTATTATTGAACAGTATTAATAAGTAATATAAAGAACTTATTTTAATTCTGAATTTTAGTTCTAAAAACTTTTAAAATTTCAATTAAATTTATTCAAAAAATGATACCTCTATGTACATTAAGTCACATACTTCACAAACTTGTTTTTTTGATATATACATTTTTTTTATTGATAAAAAGTGATTACTTATTGCCAACATTTCATTATTTTCAGGGCAGATGCTTTTAAATTGGTTTCTATCTTCTGTATCAGAAGATAGTCACTTGAAAAACGTCTTAAATACTCAAGATCTGAAAACACTTGGCATACAGTACTGTACTCATCTACTTGCAGCGGGAGTGCTTCGACAAATACCAGATAAGAATGCACCTACAGAAAGTATATTTAAGGTACAATTTATATTTTCTTTTATTATAATAAATATAAATGTTTAATAATAGAGATAATGATAAAATTTAACTAGTTTTTATTAAGATCTTAAAAACTTTCAGCCTAACCTAATGTATTATTGGTCACATATGGAGATGCCAGTGTCACAACCAGTAACTCCAGGAAGGCTGGACACAACTTCTTGGCCACCTGAAACTCAGCAAAAGAAACAAAATCAAATTATAAGCAATACATTAGTAGAAAATGATTATAAACATGATATTGAGGTAGTCAGAGATATTGCAGAAGCCAATCTTGTTATTTCAAAACTGAAAAAGAAATTACAAGATCTAGAATATCAGTTAGAATATTATAAAATCAATTTTCAGTTTAGTGTTAGTAATAAAAATATTGAGAATAATTTATCAAATACAAAACAGATTGAATTAGTTCATAAAGAAATACAAACCAACAACATTGATAACAATAGGCTGGAAACAAAACCTGTGATAAGCTCTTATAAAGATGATAACCATTTAAGAACAAATGTAAATATGGATTCCAGTATAGCATTAAGTAGATTAGGTTACAAAAGTGATGTGATGTGTAAAGATACACAGACACTAACGGAAACAAGATCTGACAAAATTGAAAATTATTGTAAACTTAATAAAAGTAGAGATTTTAATAATACATATTGGAAAGATGATTTAATTGATAACAATGGAAACAACAATAAGTTAAATGGTAATAAAGAAATAGAAACATTGATTGTGAATGATATTTTATGTAACACTCAAAAAATTGTAGATGAACCCAAATTAAACATTACTAGTGAAAGTTCTTCAGATATATCATTCTTAAGTACAAATGAAGTACTAAGCAGTAAAAGTAAATATTCAACAACATCAATAACAGAAGAACAGTCCTCAGAGTTGCTGAACAAATCATTAGATGATTCCCTAGAACACAATAAATTTACAGAACCTAAGACAGATATAGTAAATAAAAACGAAATTGTGGCAGGGACTATAGAATCTAGTGAGGAAAATATGACTATTTTAAGTCAACCAACAACCCCACCCCCTCCACCACTTCCTGGAATGTCACCATCTCCTCCTCCTATGCCGGGGACAGACAACCACTCCATAGAATCAAATTTAGAAAACCATATAACTGACAATTATATCTTACATAAAGAAGTTTCTACTCCACCTGTACCTGAATCTCCTGCTTCTTTGCAAATCAAAACATCACTTCCATTTTCTGAGCCCAGCCAAGAGTCAGTACAAACTATTTTACCTAAAAGCAAATCTTCATCACCAACTGCAATATCCGCTTCACCTACTATATCACCACCTGAACCAAATATGGCATCTCCTCAACCTACAGGGGAAACACTATCATCTCAACAAGACACAGTGCTTCCACTGCCTCCTTTACCCAGTATAGAATCTGCGTCATTATCTATGCTTGCAACAGATACCCCACCTCCTGTGCCCGATATGGGACTTTCGATACCTCATATGCCTGCAGTTCCCCCACCGCCTTCGATATCTGGAATGGGACCTCCCCCACCTCCTATGCCCGGTACAGAATCCTCGCTATCTATGCCTAGTATGGTTCCCCCACCACCTCCTATGCCATGTATGGGGCCTCCACCACCTCCTATGCCAGGTATGGGGCCTCCACCACCTCCAATGCCGGGAATGGGGCCCCCACCACCTCCCTTACCTGGTATGGGGCCTCCACCGCCCCCCCTGCCTGGCGGGGCACCCCCTCCACCACCTATGACTGGCTTCGGAGGAGGTCCGGGAATTCCCCCACCGCCTCCACCCGCGGGCGGGCCAAGTGGACCTGTGCCATTCCCGGCACCACCAGTCGGAGGCTGGAATACTCAAAGAGCCAGTAAGTAAATTAGTAGTTGATATTGCTATATTTTTTTTTAATTATAAATAGACACCGATACATTAGTGCCAAGACATTTCCTTCTTTACTTTCTGATTTAATAGTGTTACCAGTTACATGTTACCAGTTCGAGTAGCGAAGATAATTCACTTCGTAATTCACTTTTCGTCTTAACAGACCAGACCAGATATGGGAAATCATTTTTGTGTGTGGGTATAATGGATTCTTTCCACACAAAAGAATTTTTCTATGGTTTCAATTCTGTGTACAGTTCGATAAATCCGAATAACTTTGGTTTTCCTGAATAGTATGCCTTCTAACTATTTTTTCCTAATTCTCTATATAACAATTTCAGCAATGAGAAAAACTCCTATAAAGCCAGCTGCCCCAATGAAGCCTTTGTATTGGACTCGAATATTGGCAGCGCCTCCACCGCCATCGCAAGGGGAACTGGAATCAGGGCTCAAACCACTTTGGCTAGAAATAGAGGAGGCAAAACTAGACAATATAGACGAATTCACAGATCTATTCTCGCGTCAAGTCGTAAAAGCACCCGTTAAAAAGAAAGTCGAAGTTAAAACTAAAATTCAGCCGGTTAAAATTTTGGATAGTAAAAGATCGCAGAATGTCGGCATATTGGCGCAAAGTCTACATGTTGAGTTCTCTGAAATAGAGAATGCTATCTACAATTTTGATACGTCTGTGGTCAGTTTGGAAGCGCTGCAACAAATATATGAGCTGGTATGTTATTTTTTTTAAGTTTACGCTTTTTTCTGCTTACCAGTGGTAAGTCTACCCTAAGGTAGTGCCTAGTGTCTGAAAGTATCGTAAGGTTGTGAGTATCAAATCCACAACCAATCGCGTCAAAAACTGTCCATAATAGCATGCAATATGCTTCAATAATATTATTTGCTATTTTTTAACTATAACAAAAGTAGTCTCTATATTGAAATACGAGTTGACGCCCTCAACTTCGCTTGAGTGGACTTTATGGTTCATACTTCGACAGTAAAACGTAAAACTCCGTTCTCTGAAGAATTTCGTGAATTTCATTGCTACATTTTTTTGCGCTACATTTCCCAAGGAAAGACTTACTTAGTTGAAATGAGACATTATACTGAATTTAACCTTTTATCCCTATATATTATATATTTTATTTTTCTATATATCATTACAGAGAGCATCAGAAGAAGAATTGATGCTTATAAAGGAGCACCTAGTCAACAAGCCAGACATACCACTGGACAAGCCTGAAGCATTCTTACACGATTTGTCAGGAATCCACAGTTTTGCTGAGAGGATTTCGTGCTTCACATTCCAGGCGGAGTTTGATGACGCTGTTAACACTATTATGCACAAATTAGATAACTTAAAACACACTTGTGAGGTAAGTTTGTAGATTTTTGTACCTATATTTATTTACATATAAAATGTATGTAATTATTTTTCATTGACGTGTAAAGTACGCGTTTCCTTGGCAATATATGTTTATTCAAAAATTTATGCCAGTGAGTTAATATTTATTCCATTAATTGAATTTATTTCTAATCCATTATTATTAAAATTATTGGTTTTTGAATTTTTTCAAATGAACTTTAACTGCAAAATTTTATATTCCTCAATCAGCATATTATTTTTTTTTTTTTTTATAATTTTGGCACACCCAAGAAACAAATATATGTTTTTTAAAACAAACATACCGCTTAATAAAAAAAAACTCAAAAACAAAATAATTAAACATCTTAAAATTAATTCCAGGAGTCATTTCGCTTATTTATAATGTCATAATGAAAAGCAGTAAGTATTATTTAAAATTCTTATAAATTTCAGTTTCTGACGACAAATGAATCTCTGAAGCAGTTGTTTGCGATCATTTTGACACTAGGCAACTACATGAATGGCGGGAACAATCAAAGAGGGCAAGCTGATGGATTCGGTTTAGAAATATTGTCCAAATTAAAAGATGTAAAGGTAAGACAAATATATAGTCAGATACCTAAATATATTAGTAATTCTAATAATATTGTAGACGCGATAGTTTGTAATTTTGTTAGGTGGTAGGAGGTTCGTCCTCCGACTGGCTCGCGACCACTATCATGTCAAAGACGAACCGCCAAATATCTAATGATGTGTTCCGATTCGATGGTATGTAAGCCAGATTTTCCCCTTTCCCACCCATCCTTTCCCCAAAATGTGGTGGTTCTGATAGTGGACTACTACATTGTCCCCCCTTCCATCAGTATCCTCTAGGTTGGCAACGCATGGCATGGGCGAAGGTAACCACTTACCATCAGGTGGTCCTTCTGCTCGTTTGCCGTCCGTTATCAATAAAAAAAAAAAAAAAAAAAATGATCATTCATCCATCTCACAAATTATTGATATATGTTAGTTCTTCATGCAAAAATTATTGACGACTAAAAAACTGTTGAACGAAACGTGATGTACGAGTATGTTAGGAAAAATATGAATAATATGAAAAAATAGTAAATATAGTAAATATAAAATAACGACTTCTCTATAGTTTTTCCTATATTAAAACTTCATTTTTGGTAAATTTGGCAATTAGATTTTTTTTTTTGAGTAATCCCGGTAGTATGTATTCATATACACAATATGTTTGTTCGTCCGCCAGTCGAAGCAGTCAAACGTGACGCTGCTGCACTTCATAGTGCGCACGTACACGGCGGGGCGCGGCGGCGCGCTGTCGGGCGCGTGCGCGCTGCCCGTGCCCGAGCCCGGCGACGTGCAGCGCGCCGCCGCCATTGACTTCGCGGACGTCGCGCTCAACCTCAACACGCTCAGGAATCATTTGGATGGTCAGTATTCTAATATATTACTATTGTATTTTGTGGGGAACGGAATTGTTGTAAGAGAACGGAGTGTCTTAACACTAGGTTTTCAGGTTCCCTCTGCATACTCTGCTATATGTGGGATACAGCGTGAAGTTAAAAAAAAAAATAATACTATTGGTGAATAAGTGAGGGAAAATGTATAAAAAATTTGAGCGCTTAGACGGTTGTCAAGTGGACAGGTTTTAGTTCATTCAAGTTTTTATATGTTTTCTTATATGTTTTTCTTATCGTAAACGTATGCTTATTACTATTAAAAAATATTCTCTTCGTATAATCCAATTCCCCAGTAATTTTAGTTCTAATTAAAATACTGAGAAGTACTAACATTCACTCGACCATCTGACCTCACAAAATGTTTAGTAAAATTATTCAATTTAAACTTATTTTAGTGTAATTTTATAAACGATTTAATTGTTTCAACAGATTGTAGGCAAAAAATGGAGAGAGTAATCGAATCTGAGGTACCTAAGAAAAGCGACGATGAGAATGAAACTGATAAAGGTGCAGAAACGACCAGGAGACTTGAAGTTTTTAAAGACAAAATGACTACATTCCTGAACGCCGCTGAGGAAAAACTTAAAACAGAAAATGAAAACATGTGCGAATGTCGCAATAAATTTTTAGCCACTGTCAAATTTTATCAATATTCCTCCAAATGCGGCAAAGTCGACGATTGTGAGCCTAAAGAATTCTTCTCCCTGTGGACGTCGTTCTGTAGTGACTTTAAGGATATTTACAAGAAAGAGGAACAGATTGCTATTAAAGAGAAGTATGTTATCGTTTTATTTAAATTATTTGGAAATAACTTTTTTTTTCAAATAGCAGGGTAGTCAATAGGTAATATTTTTTTTTTCTCGGATGGACTTATGTGGCACTCCTGAGAACTTCGGCGGTAAAGAGATCACTCCGTTCTCCTATAGTTTAAATTAATTATTAGTAGCGTAAATTAATAATGTGCTATATTAATGGTTCTATAGTGACAATTACAGTACTTATACTAGTTTAATAAGAACTTTTTTGAATTACGAAAGTATATGAACTTTTATTTTGTTTGAATATCTTCAATGTAGCAGTTGCAATGAATCTCAGTACAATGATTTTCGTGTTCAAATTCTTTTATAATAAGTGACACCAACACATCTAAATCTTTTTTGTTTCATCAAAATCGGGCGTAGGATTTCAGAAATTACAGCGTCTTAAAGTTTGAACATTTTTAAAATTAGCGTTCCGTCGATATCGGCCGGTGACGTCACAAGGCGATAGGTATGTGTCTCCAATCGCAGGTGGTGCAGTCTACTTAGATATGCTGTTAGCTAAAAACGTAGGTGTTACTCATGAACTTACTGTTGTTTTGCCAATCAATTAGTGTAAAAAACCTTGCCTATACAAATATTAATAATATAATTTGTATTAATTAACTTTTTTGATTCAGGTTAAAAGAAACTAAGAAAATGCAGTGTGAAAGAAAAGCGCATACTCAGCCTAAAAAAGAAGGAGGTCTCAAGGCGCGACTACAAAAGTTATCAAGTACTAGAAAATAGTTTTTTTTTTATTTATAACTCAATACAAAGTAGCTTTGGACTTAACAATAATCAGGCCAGTGATAATACTAGTGAAGATAACACAGATAATAAAAACTTTTTAAAATTTCTATATTGCCAAATTTAAAAACAAAGCTTTATTATATAGCTTTTATGGCTCTAAAAAATTATATATAGATATTAAGAACTGTCTAATGCATACCAGGAGTTAATTCTTAAGGTTAAAATACACAACTTTTTTAACTTACGAGATTAACTTTTGTTTGAAATTTTTAAAAATGAAAGTGTGAGACAGTATTCTTCTTTTAAAATTATTAAAAACCGGAAAAAAATAGCAACTAATTATATATATGTATTTCTTATTTTTAAAATAATTTTTACTAACTACTATTGTATCTCATAATTTTCAACTATTAACTGTCAAGTTAGTATTATTATGTTATCATCTGTATTTATTTGTATGCATTTGAATACAAATGTATTTTGAACTAAAGGTGTCTTGCCTAAAAATTTATCAACTATGGCGCTTTTTTTACATGCATTACAATTATTTATATTTAGGATAAGAAGGCTGTGGAAAATCAAATATAAAATTTATAAGGTCAATTTGTTATTTCCCAAAAGAATAAGTTTTGGAGCGAAAATAGTAATAGATTTTGTATTCTGCTGACAAGTGTTTGAGTAATCTGTGATTGTGGAAATAATAAATACTATAGTCTGGTTATAGAGCATCTATTTCAAATATATACTTATATACTAAAGTTCCATGAATATATGAATAAGTAATTTTTTTTAAAATGATAAAATTTGCTCAGTTTTGTACATTTATACATACATTTTTGATAAATCAACGATTCAATTTAACACCGAAAACTAAAAAACTAAATTTCAATAACTATATTTAAAAATCAAATTTAAATTCTATTTAAAGCCGCCATCTTGTTTGTGACATCTATACTTATTATATATTCATGAAGCTAAAAACACATTTAAAGCATTTACTATAGATTAAAAATCATATTTGTAACTTGATCAATGTTGTTGAAAGTATTCTATATCATGATAAAATATTTTATAGTTTTAAAAATATGTTTTCTTTAAATTTTTACACACAATGTGTATTCTTTAATAAAGTACCTGATATATGGTTTTAAAGCAGTCTAGCATATCTGCAACATCTTATTGTTTATGGTTATACATACATAAATGGTGCTTATGTGTAATTAAGTTTTGTATTGAAAATAGTGGAATATTACATTTTTTTCTACAAACTTGTTTTATTTATTTATATGCTGAACATTTCTCTTCCCATATTTTTTGAAATTTCTTTTCAAATTTTCGCCTGTTTATCAAAGCACAGTCCAGTTTTAGCAAGGTGTTTTTTAAGGCCTGCCACTGCATAAAGGTTAAATGACTTGTGACGGATTTGGGACTAGATTCATTTCTTAATGATTCTTCATTCTCTATAAATTCCTTTAGTGAGTATCTATCTATTACATTTTTAAGAGAATGATCTTGTCTTACTTTTCCAACTGATGGATTTGTTAATATTGGAGGCAAATCTTTACTTAAAAGTTTAAAGCTCTCTCTAGAGACTGCTTCACCAAAATCAGTTTCTACAAGTGATGTATTTTTAATTTTCATATTACCTAAGTCAAACTTGGGCATTGTCATCTGAATGTCAGGCTCATCTTGAACATTTTTCTTTTTTTTGTTAATATTATCTACATATTTTAATATATTTTCACACAAGTCTCCGTCATCATCTTCCTCCAGTAATGAATCAAAATTTACAACTAATTTTTGAGACCATTCAAATCTTTGTGCATTGTTTAAATTTTTCATATCTACCCATTCTTCCAAGTCTAATGGCAGGTTGTATTCATCAGGTAAAAAGTTTAGACCCTTAAGAGTTAATTTGCTTAAAAATGGATACAATTGCCTATACCAATTACATGAGTGCTGCAACAATACTAAAGCCATTGACCATATTCTACTTAACAAAGCATATGGCATAAGACACATCCAATGGCTCTCTCCCCTTTTGATTCTATCTAGGTAAAATATTGCTGCTTGCTTAGAACATAATATAATTCTACACATAATTTTAGAAAATGACATTATCCTGACTAAAATGTATTCTAGCATTTGTCTTGTTGGAATATATTCCATTTGTTCCTTATCTGGTAATATGTCAATGAAATTTTGAATATCTTTCAAGAGAGATAAACTTAAATATTTACGTAAGGCAGAATTAACTTTCTTAAAATATCGATATCCTATATCAGCACGAAATTTTTTGTCATATTTATATAAGAATCGTGAAAGTATAGCACTTTCTTTATGCAGTGGAGACTGTTTTGACAAGATTCGGACAATGGAACCACAAGCTTGTTTGAGATTTAGTACATCTGAAATGAATGTAGATGTTTTTAATTAATAACACGTTATAATTTAAAGAACATGTTTAAATTCATTTTACTTACCGCTAGTCATGTTTTGACTACAAGGAGTCGTATTAATTGGAGGAGGAAGTAATGACTTATCATTCCAAGGTTCCAACATTATTCTATATATATTATATAAAATATTAAACCGAAATATAAATGAAACAATGTATGTTTGTAAACAATATAACCTAAAAATTCAAAATTCAAATAATTTCACAGTGCGTAACTTCACACTGTTTTCTAATGACATTGACAAGTAATCAAATATTGTCTTGACAATTGTTTTAAGATTGCCATAATATATTTTAATTTTAACACAAATATCGATACTTAGCATTGAATCTTTTTATGAAATTAAATTAATTAGCTTCTAAAATTCTGAATACAAAAATCTTATAATGGTCAAATGCTTAAAATATTCTTTGACTATAATTTATTATCGAAATAAAACACCTTTTTCAACAAACGTTTTTATTATATTATGTAAAAATGTAACTTGCAATTATTTTTAATCCAAACTGAATTCACGTTATGTTCGCTGAGATTACACAATGTTCAAGATATAAGCAGCTATTCTATATCGTCTAACTGATCTCTAACCAAATTGTCACCAAGCAGAGAATAATCAGGTGGCAACCATTCGCAACTCGTATCTTCAGAAGAACAAACCTGAAAGAACACAAGATCATCGTAACTTATTTGAATATCAATGTGTAACAAAATAATACAGAAATGTTTTATAATATAATTTTTGTTTAAATCGATCGGTTGTTTTTTACGGCATACCTGACATTTGCAATTAACAGCTTCAACATAGTGGTATAGTTCGGTACCAGGTTCCACATCAGGATCACAAAACCTTAGCTTAACTGATGCATGCTTTCTCTCGCCGTGCACGCACACTGGATGAAAGGATTCTTTATATGGGAATTGCCAGTGGGCAGTCTGGAAAATTCGACAAATATTTGAGAAAAAATATCTATTTTTTCGCATGTAAACTGTTCGTATAATCTTACTTACCTCATAAGATAAACAATACCCCCAGCACGATTTTATCTTCACATCGTCCCAACAACGCTGACCGTTAAAATCAGTTTGTACAGCTTTATGACTATATCGCTTAAGTTTACAACGAGAGCTTGACTGAGCTTTCGCGTAACATATGATTAAACACAGTAACACCCACGTTATTAAAAATACACTACGGCTATGCCTATTTAGCCACATTTCGACTTATTATTCTTATTTCTAAATAAAACCAAATTCACTCTTTGCCTTATGCTTACCTTCTTGTGTTTGACTAGATTCCTAAGGAGGGTTCCGTTTTATAAAGGGACGGAGGAGACGTCAAGACATTATTTCCATGTCAGTTCACGTCACAACAGTGTTCAAACCATTAGCTTTGCGCTGGACAGAAATAAAAAACAAACGAATGTATTTGAATGAATTTACATAGGATTTAATTCATTGTTTCACTGTTGATCATTATAATTTTCGATATTGATACTAGAGATAACAGAATTAACAAAAATATGTATTGTAAGGACAAAATATACTATCCGCGTTTTCTCGCTTAGGCATTATAAAATACTTTGATGTTTGTTAATTCCCATAACTTAAAATATATAATAATAGAAAATTCTGTCATGGGACAGTTCTGCTTTTGTTAGAATGGAGACGAAATTTTGCCTATTCCGACGAGATAGCCTAATATCACTTCATTCTACGATCAAAATCTAACGTTTCTACGTTAGATTTTGATCACCCGTGGCATAGCCTTTTGAAGAAAGTTGGTATTTCTTTTTCTTTATTTAATCGAAGTCAATAAATGTACTTTTATTCAAATATATTTATAGAGTATAGTCCTGTGATGTTATGAAATAATAGTGATTACATCGATCTGTAAGCGTGCTGTGGTAGTGCGTGTTCGTATCTTAACCTACTCGATAGGGAATTTATTAATCTATATTATTAGTTTCTCGTTTTATCCAACATCAGCTTTCGAAAAAGCACGACATCAATATATTCTACCACTTAGCTCACAATTTCTTTCTCATTAAAGTGTGAAAGATGTGTGAATATTTTCACGCATACCAGTATTACACGCTTATCACCAACGATATTGTTATAGCTCAAAACGAATAAAAAAAAACAATACTGGTTAGTTTAAAAGTTTTACCCTATACCTAAATAGACTTTTACAAATGACAATTTGTTGACATGTGTGTATATGTGACTGTGATAATCAAGGTTTTTTCAATTTGTTTAGTTTTGTAAATAGGATCGTAAATTATTATAAATTTGCAATCAAAATGATAATATAATTTATGTAATTTCTATTTTTTATTATATTAAATTATGTTTCAACAAACAAATTCTTCACAAAATAGAAATTCAGATAACAGGATAATCTTAAGGGGTAACTTATTTTAAAATTATTTATGAATAGTATTTTATATTAATATATAGTTATAAATTTGGAATACCAAACGCTACGGTTCCTATTTCTTAATTTCTCATTTACGCAAGGTGTCCTTTTTACATTACCTCCTTATAGCATCATCGACAATGTGGTTCTCGCTATTGTATCATGTCTTTTTTATCATAGCTCCTGTCCAAATAAATATTTTTACTAGTACTAAGTCTGAAAATATTGTCAAAAGATACCATATTATATGTTCAAATATTAAGATCAATAAATTTATAAGGTTTCTCAATAAAAATTCTGGAAATTTCTCTTTTTTTCGGCCTTCTAACTGTATATAAGTCCTTAAAGATTTCTCAAAATCGTTCGATGTCTCGTAAGAAAAAAATCGAATGTATTTGACTTATCGATGTTTAGTGAATACTAATTGCTCCTAGTCTATGATGTTTATATTTGTAAATTTTTAAATTAACTTTAGTCCTAGACATAGGCTTTGAATGCAAAGTACAATGTTCATTTAATTTTATTTTACTAATTATTTATAAATAATCAAAAAATGTCACACCAACGCAAAAATACCACACCTACTAAATCAAGATTAAAAATATCTAGTAAATCAGTTTTTCATCTTCAAGATAAAAAAGCAGACGAAAGAGAATTATCCCTTGGTTTGATTAAATCAGCTAAAAGAACAGGACAATTAAGCTTATGTAACAGGGGTCTAGGAATAGGTGAGTAGTAAACTACAAGCATTTTTTATCACCTGCAATTAATTTACGTAACTTAAACTTTACTTCCTAAATTTAACAAAAACATTAACATTTAATAGTTCCTGAAAATGTATGGAAAATCAACGAACTCGTGTTGGACGAAACTAAAGATGTGGACTTTTCCAGAAGCAATCACAATAATTGGTGGAATGCTGAACCATTAAAAATGTTAGATCTTAGTTCTAATGTTATTAAAACAATATCACCAAACATAAAGTTTCTTCAAGAATTAGTTACTCTCAAGGTATGAATTTAACATTTCATATAGATTAATGGAATTCTTATTTTTTAGCTAAACTATAAAAAAATGCATGTTTAAAGTACTGTATTAATATTATTTTAATTATTTGTAGTTACATGACAATGCTTTAAAGGAGCTTCCTCATGAAATCGGTGAGCTGAGTATTCTATCAAATCTGAGCTTGGACCATAACAAACTGGAAACGCTTCCTAAAGAATTTCATAAATTGACAGAATTGAGGTGGCTTAGTATTTCTCATAATGTACTCAAGAATATTGAACCAGAATTTTGTGATTTAGTAATGTTGACATTTTTGGTAAGTTAGATATTTCAATTATATATCAATCTATAATAGGTGTTCCCAATCAGAGAATAAATACATGTGAAGAGAGGAGTAAAGTGATTTTTGTTAACAAAAATGTTTTGGTAGTTTGAAGTTTGTTAGAATTTAAATAAAATATTTTTAATAATATATTTTTTTTATATATTTTAATAATAAAGTGGGGTATAATCATATCTAAAGTTTAGGTAGCATGAAAGAAAGGTTGGGAAGCTCTGTTCTCTAGTTTAGTAATATTTTATTTTCATACTGTTATCATTTTACTATTTCATTCTTAAATTAATAATCATTATAATACAAGTATAATATATAATAGACATCCATATTTAAAATGCAGGACTTATCATATAACAAATTGACAGTACTACCACCTGGAATGGGCTTTTTGGTGCGCTTAGTGGAATTAAATTTGTCTCATAATGAATTGACTGAGTTGCCTCCAGATATTGTTAATTTAAGAGGTATGCTTAGAAATATTTCTAAAAAAATATAATAATATATGTACCAGCTATGAATAAGTTGAAAAGTAGAAAATGTGTGCTTTATAAGATATATTATTTATTTAGTTATTTCTGTTTTCTGTTATAGTTTTTGCACCGCATTGTGCCTGCTTTTATCTGTAGATCTCTTCAGTTAGGTTGCCTGGAAGAGATCACTTTTAGTGATAAGGCTGCCTTTGTGCATTTGTTATATTATTTTAAATTTTCTTTATGTATCATTTCAAGTGTGCAATAAAGTTAAGTCTATCTATATATTTATATATTTAACAACTAGTTTTATTTTTAATTATTCTTTCATGCTTAAATATTTTTTAACTAGTGTTCAATTTGCTTGCATATTTACTAATATCCCCGTTAATGTGTTAACCACTTGTTGTCTTTAGTAATGTATATGCCACTTTGTATAGTTATGGATGGATATGTATAACATTTATTTTATTAATTTAATATACTTTTTATGCATTATTTGAAAAAAAAATATTAGCATTCTGCACTCCTATATAAACTATAAGTGTGCCGGGTTTCATGCACCTCTGTCTGCGTAATTTTCGTAAAAAGGGGTACAAAGTTTTTGCTTCACGTTTTTATATATAGATAAATATTGAATATACAACATATTTAAATTGACTTATCAACTTATTCACACCTGATATGGATATATTTATTATTTAATTCTAATATTTTTTTTTAATTAAAGACTTAAAAAAACTAAATCTCAATCATAATAACTTAAAAAAGTTACCTCCCTTGGGTGAATTAAGAAAGATGGAAATATTGGATGCCAACCACAATGATATTGAGGAGCTTCCGGATTTCTATGGCTGTACGGCTTTGAAGGAAATATACTTGGCAAATAATTTTATAAAGGTAAATTTGTTTTATCATTTTAATTTTAAGAGCTTTTATGCAGAATTATGCATTAGTTTTTTTAATTTTTAACTAAACTTATTCGGTGTGGGTTTTTATTGATAGATATTTTAAAATATCGAATAAAGTTATATCTGGGTTGTCTCCTTATATGCTTGTACAAATTATTTTTTTATTTCATACACATAAAATGAAAACAATTTAAATATAATTATTCTGCGGAGTGGAATTCCAACCCATCACTCTTCCTCTTTACAGTTACATACTGTCCTACTGCACCATAGGGTCTTCACAAATATTTTAAACAAGTAAAAAAAAAAAAAATATCTGTATTATTATTTTCTCACAAATAATTATATTTTGTAAGTACAATAAGAATATATATATTTAATTTTATAGGAAATTACAGAGGAGTTTTGTGACCATATGCAACACTTGAATGTGCTTAACATAAGGGATAATAAGTTGGAAATCTTGCCTGAAAACATATCACTACTGCAGAAATTGAAAAGATTTGATTTATCTAATAATAATTTAAACAAGTAAGTATTTTTTAACTCAAAAGAATGCATCAAGAAGATGAAATTTTTATGAAACTGCTTTTAATTAATTTGGTATTCAAAAACACATTATGTATTGAAAATAGTAGTCCATACTGTAGAAGTTAAATTTTAAAGTAAAGCTAAATATAAATAAATAATAATTATAAATAATATAGAAACAAAATTAAAGGTTTATTGTCAAAAAATATATAAATTACAAATTTAATATATTTTTTATAGCATTTTTTTTTCACACTGTATCCCGCATATAGCAGGGTAGGCAGAGGGAACCAGAGAACCTAGTGTTAAGACACTCCATTCTCTTTCAACAGTTTTTGAAGGGTCGGCAACGCGTAAGTGATGCCCCTGGTGTTGCAAGCGTCCATAGGCCACGGTAACCACTTACCATCAGGTGGGCCGTGTGCCTTGTTGCCACCGTCGTGGTATAAAAAAAAAAAAAAAAATTCTGTTCCCCACTTTCCGCCGAATTGAGGCATTACGTGTTGAGTGGCGGAACTCAACGCCGCGCTTTGCGTTGTTACCAAACTCAAGAAATGAAAATACTAACTTTAACATTTCCTGGAGTGGATATCGAACCCACAACCTGTCGCATTTACAGTCGCACGCTTGTGCCTCTGCGCCACGACTGGCGTTATATTCTATGCTTCATATCTTTTTGCTTTTTATTTAAGGTTTAAATGATAAAAGTTTTTATTTAGTGAAACAAATATTTATTAAATAATAACTGTTAATCAGTTCATTGGATTATTTGCGTATTATTTTAATATTCCTACAGTACGTACTCGTAAGTACACTTTTGAATATCCGACGTATCAAAGACTTATACAATAGTCCATGGTCACAGGTGGATAGTCATGGTCATACGCGATTAATCTGGTTGCTTCATTTAATATATGTAATAAATAATAGTTAAAAAAAATAAAATAATATACGCCTGTCGTGGCGCAAAGCCACAAGCGTGTTACTGTAAACGCGACAGGTTGTGGGTTCGATTCCCACTCCAGGAAGTGAAAAAGTATTTTCATTTCTTCAGTGTGGTATCAAGGCAAAGGGCAGCGTTGAGTTTCGCCACTAAACACACAATGCCTCAAATCCGGCGGAAAGTGGGGACCGAAAAGAGAACGAAGTGTTCTCAGGTTCCCTCTGCCTACCCTGCTATATGCGGGATACAGCGTGAAGCTAAAAAATAATAATTGCTATGCATATATGGTGTCCATAGATTACTTAAAAAGCACCTCACGTCTTCTTATTCTTTTTTAACTTTTTAGTTATTTTTTTAGAAAAGTATGTTTTTAGTTATTTTAAACTATTATTTCTAAATTTTTAATAAGGCCTATTGTATGTTTTTTGCTTTTTATTTTTTTTTATATTATGATACTTAATTAAGCCGAACTTTCAAAGTAGGTAGGTGTTAGGTGGTAGGAGGTTCGTCCTCCGACTGGCTCGCGACCACTATCATGTCAAAGACGAACCGCCAAATATCTAATGATGTGTTCCGGTTCGATGGCATGTAAGCCAGATTTTCCCCTTTCCCACCCATCCTTTCCCCAAAATGTGGTGGTTCTAATAGTGGACTACTACATTGTCCCCCCTTCCATCAGTATCCTCTAGGTTGGCAACGCATCTACAACATCTCTGGTGTTTTAGATGTTCATGGGCGAAGGTAACCACTTACCATCAGGTGGTCCTTCTGCTCGTTTGCCGTCCGTTATCAATAAAAAAAAAAAAAAAAAAAAAGAAAAGTAGGGCAACATCGCTTTCAAAATTTCTGTTACATATAAAAGAAGCTAATAAACGCGTCTTAGAAATCGCTATAATCAAAGAACTGATTAAAACAAACTTTTTTATATATATTTTAGATTACCCAAAAACCTCGGACTTCTCTCGCAGTTACAAAGTATCAATATGGAAGGCAACAAGCTATCGTCGGTCCGTCAGGATATCATACGAGGGGGGACTGATCGCATGATGAAGTATTTACGCGATCGCATTACCGACGAAGTTGTTAGTGAAACACGCTTGGAAAACAACTGGCCAGATAAGTATGGACATTTTTATAATGCTAAAATAATAAATACATACATAGCTTCACGCTGTATCCCGCATATAGCAGGGTAGGCAGAGGGAACCTAGTGTTAAGACACTCCGTTTCCCACTTTCCGCCGAATTGAGGCATTGCGTGCTGAGTGGCGGAACTCAACACCGCGCTTTGTCTTGTTATCAAAACCGGAAAATGAAATTTTCCATTACCTAGAGTGGGAATCGAACCCACAACCTATCGCGTTTACAGTTGCACGATTTTGCCTCTGCGCCATGACAGGCGTAAAATAATAAATAATAGTCCATTTTATAAAAATTCATTTTTAATATTTTCCTTTCGTCGCTCTGGTAACAAGGGAAACCGTGTTGGGTTCTGCCACTCAGCACGCAATGCCTCAATTTGGTAGAAAGTGGGAAACGGGTCATAATAGAACGGAGTGTCTTAACACTCGTGGTGTCTGGTTCCCTCTGTCTACGCTCATATGTGCGGAATACAGTGTGAAGTAAAAATAAATTACTTTTCCCGTTTTCGTACGATTTTCTAGAAATGCTCTCTATATGATCTAAATTTCAGTTTTCTATGCCGGTTCACGACGTCATAAGTGACGGAAGATTTGTTATGAAAATAATTTAAATATAACCATTCCCCTGGACCTTTATATTTATACCACTCGCGTTTACAGTATATAAATAAAAAAACTAAAAAAATACAATTGAATTAAGGACCTCTTTTTCTCCATTCAACTCCTTTTTTTATGTTTGTTACCACATACTTTTACTGGGTACAACAATTTTTATGTATCTTTTTTAAATCATAGCTACTGCTTCTGATGTGCTCTCATTTAGATTTTGAGTTATTTGTAATAAATAACGTTACTTATTAGTACATTTTATTTGTCGCCTGTCGTGACGCAGAGGCACAAGCGTGCGACTGTAAACGTGACAGGTTGTGGGTTCGATTCCCACTCCAGGAAATGGAATTTTTCATTACCTGGGTTTGGTAACAAGACAAAGCGCGGCGTTGAGTTCCGCCACTCAGCACGCAATGCCTCATTTCGGCGGAAAGTGGGGACAAAGTGTTTTAACACTTTCCCTCTGTCTCCCTGCTATATGCGGGATACAGAGTGAAGTTATGTATGTATGTTATTTGAAGTAGGTTTTTTTTTTTTGTTAAAATTTAATTGTCAATAATTAACAGATACACTATGAAGAAAAGTCAATCTTTAATGGTACCGGCGAAAAATCTAACAAACGTACCAGAAGATGTGTTCATAACAGCCGCTGAGGCTGAAGTGCATATAGTGGATATATCCAAGAATAAATTGAATGCCGTTCCGAGTGGGTGAGTTAGCTTTTATATTGCGTGTATTGTTTACATTCTTAATGTCTTTGATGTTTTTGCAGCTTTTATAGCGCCGGAACTCAACGCCGCGCTTTGTCTTGAAACGAAATGGAACATTAATATACTCAACACGCAATGCCTAAATTCGGCGGAAAGTGGGGAACGGAATTGTTGAAAGAGAATGGAGTGTCTTAACACTAGGTTCTCTGGTTCCCTCTGCCTACCCTGCTATATGCGGGATACAGCGTGCAGTTAAAAATATATATATATATAATTTAGATATACTAAAGAATGAGGCCATTATGGCGCAGTGGCGCGCTGTTTGACTGTAATCGCCATGGTTGTGGGTTGGATTCACAATTAGGGAAATAATTATATGTTTATCTCTCTCCTCCTATAAGAAAAAATACACTGTTGAGTTCCACTATTCTACATACAAAGTGAAGAACGGAGTGTCTTGATACTAGATTCTCTTTGACTACTTTGCTATGAGAGAAAAAACGTAAAGCTGCTTAAAGAAATTAAATTGAAAAATATTTTTTTAAACATTTTAAAACGAAGCGACTGCGTGTTGAATGGCGAAAGTCAATGTCGTGTTTAGTTACTATAGCGAAAAAACTTAATAATTTAAATATGATCATTCCCCGATTGGGAATCGAACCCACAACACTACACAACGATAATAGCCTAAACTTATATTGACATAGATATGACTATATTTTTTAATATACATTTTTTTCAGAATCCATACTGTTAGAGAAACATTAACACAGTTAATATTATCGTCTAATTGTATCGAGAATGTTCCATCGGAAATAAGTTTGTGCAAGCATTTGCAGTTTCTAGATCTAGGCAAAAATTGCCTTTTGGATTTGCCCATAGAATTGGGGGACTTGAAAAATTTGAGGGAACTAGTCATATCTAATAACAAGTAAGTTGTTCTTTTTTTGGTTTTACGTAACTCAACGCCGCGCTTTATCATAAGGCCAGTCGTGGCGTAGAGGAGTCGTGTGACTGTAAACGCGACATGTCTTGGGTTCGATTCCCACTCCAGGAAATAATAATATTAAATATTTATGATACAAAATTCATATTTACTATTTTCATTTCCTCGCTCTGGTTATGAGGCAAAGCTCGGCGTTAATAGAACGGAGTGTCTTAACACTAGGTTCTCAGGTTCTCTTTGCCTACTCTGCTATGTGTGGGATACAGCGTGAAGTAAAAAAATTATGTGTTCACCGAGAATCGAACCAACAACCAATCGCATTTATTGTCCTGCTACGACATGATGGCCTATAATATAATGTTAGGTTTACAATATCAAATTTTATTTTCAGATTTACAAAAATCCCTAGATGTGTATACGAATTAGAAAACCTGGAAATATTATTGGCTGCAGAAAACCAAATATCGGAAATAAATGTGTCTTCAGACGCTCTCGCCAAGTTGAAGAGACTGGCTGTACTCGACTTGGCCAATAACAGTATTTTGACTGTGCCACCGGAACTCGGCAATTTTACACATTTAAGGTAAATATTATTATTTAAGTTACGTTATATAAATAAAGAAGAAATTGGGAACGGAATTGTTGCAAGAGAACGGAGTGTCTTAACACTAGGTTATCAGGTTGCCTCTACCTACCCCGCTATATGCGGGATACAGCGTGAAGTTAAAAAAATATATATTTAAATTTATAAACGAATTAAAAAAAAGAGGTCCTGTGGTCCGTGATATAACTAAACGCTGCGCTTTGCCTTGTTACCAAACCCAGGAAATGAAAAATTACATTTCCTTGAGTGGGAATCGAACCCACAACCTGTCGCTTTTACAGTCGTACGCTTGTGCCTCTGCGCCACGACAGGTGTTAAATAATAATTTATAATAAATATTACAGTTTTTTTGTAAAATATTGCTTATTCGAAATATGGCTTATAAAAAAATATAGGCCTTATATTATACGAGTAATTTTAATCTAAGTCACTTTCTATGGGTGAATTTACTTGAAAATATGTGTACATGTCCAAATCCCAGTATATACTCGTAGATAGTAATGTTTGGTTTTAGTTTTTTTAAGGCAATTTTGTGATTATTGTTATTTAATTAACGCCTGTCGTGGCGCAGAGGTAAAAGCGTGCGACTGTAAACGCGACAGGTTGTGGGTTCGATTCTCACTCCAGGAAATGTAAAATTTAGTATTTCCACATCCTGGGTTTGGTAACAAGGCAAAGCGTGGCGCTGAGTTCCACCACTCAGCACGCAATGCCTCAATTCGGCGGAAAGTGGGGAACGGAGTGTCTAGGTTCCCTCTGCCTACCCTGCTATATGCGGGATACAACGTGAAGCCATGTATGTATGTATGTATATATATTTACATATTATAAACCTACACCCTAATTATTACTTCTAATTATTGACATTTTTTTTTTTTTTTTTATTTTATTTTATTATATTAGACATACTTAGATAGTTGTTTTTGGTTTTAGTTCTTCCTTAAGCTATTTTGTGATTATTGTTAATTGGTCTATTATATAATATATATATTTCAGATCGCTGGAGTTAATGGGCAACTGTTTCCGTCAGCCTCGACACGCCATACTCGAAAAAGGTACCGCGTCCATCTTGTCTTACCTCAGAGATAGAATACCTACTTAACGAATAATTTTACGTTGATATCCTTACCAGGCGTTAATAAGTTGATAAATCGAAAATGCATACTTTTCAATAATTTTTTAAATTTAGATTTTATCTGCATATTTTTTTTTTGTTTTTTTAAATACCCATTTTTACATGAAAATGTCTTATTATCTTGTTTTTTTTTATTTGATTGTATATTCACTCTTTAAATAAAATAAATTCTAATACCTATTATTTGGAAAATTGTATATGCAATTCGAGTTATCAAGTTATTAACGCTTGTAATGGATTTATCATGATTCGTAATTAAGGCTGGCTGACCATATCTCTAAATATTGCTTAAAATTTTTCTCTCTTTGTCTCCATATTGAGATTTCTTCATAATTAAAAAAAAAATTGAAGTCTATATGTTGTGGATAAGTGTATAATTTTTTTATATAAAATTGTACTATATCGTTGGTTTAGAGTAACTGCTAAGTACGTTTTTGTTATATTTTTCTTTATATTAAAATAAATAGCAACTCTCAGTTCTCATTTAAATTTATCGAATAAAGTGATGATATTTTTTTATGGATAACGGATGGCAAAATGAGCAAAAGGACCACCTCATGGTAAGTGGTTAACTTCACCCATGGACATCTACAACACCAGAGATATTGTAGATACGTTGCCAACCTAGAGGATACAGATGGAAGGGGAGGACAATGAAATGTTAAATCAATATTTTAAATTTAAAACTGTCAAATCGATAAAATCAAAAGTTTGTGGCTAATACAAAAACAAATGTTGTAATATTTTTATGTTATCATAAAATATATTATTATATTTATATGTGAAGGAAAAACTTTGGATTCCTTTTTATGAAAATTATGTGGACTGAGGAATATGATAAATAACATTTTTTAGGGTACAGGGATACGAACTGCAAAATATATTTTCAATAATGCATCTGAAATACTATTATTATTTTAAGAATTATTTTGTTTCTCCTCATAATTTATTAAAGTGGGGAACGGAATTGATGAAAGAGAATGGAGTGTCTTAACACTAGGTTCTCTGGTTCCCTCTGCCTACCCCGCTATATGCGGGATACTGCGTGAAGTTAAAAAAAAAAATTAAGTATGGAAATTGCAGATTTTTATTCTATGCCAACGATATTTGAAAGACTTATCCACACTTACATATCTATCTAAAAGTATCTCTTTTATCAAACTTCAAGCTTTACAAGCTTAAATTATTCCTTGTGTAAACGTGAACATTTATAAACTACGATTTTTTTATATTATTGTCAGTTTCATTGTTGGATTTGATTATTCTATATGGGACAGAGTAAAAATATATGTAATGATTAAAAAGTATTTGAAGTTTGAGTCAAGATTGAAAAAAGAATTAAAAAATGTCATATATAAAATTTTAAATATAGCGAGATTCGAACCCGTAATACTTGGTAATATTTTAACCGCTCTTACAGCTAAACCATAGGTTCTATTCATTGAAGTTCTGACACGTTTGCTTATTAAAACACTGGTATAAATAATTTATAAAAAGCGTATAAAATATAACTGTACTTCGATATAGCTGGATAAAAACGTATGGCTTAGTTGTCAGAGTGCAAGAACGGTTTCCAAGAGGCGCGGGTTTGAGTCACGCTACGTTCAAACTTGTACGAGTATACGTTTTCCAAAAATTTTTAGTTATCCTAA
Organism: Philaethria dido; assembly: GCA_033558755.1. NCBI lineage: Eukaryota > Metazoa > Arthropoda > Insecta > Lepidoptera > Nymphalidae > Philaethria > Philaethria dido. The sequence continues at coordinate 67,229 of JAKGSA010000110.1, forward strand.
ATGTATGGTTAACACTTTAAAAAATAAAAAAAAACCGAGTTGAGTTCTTTTTTTTTATTGTTTTTTTTATCTTTTTATATGTTATTTTAGAATAATCAAATCCCTTCATATATAGCTTGGCGTTATTGTATAAAATTTTCATTATTATTATAATGGCTCAATTTTAACAATTTATATAAGCGAGAAGTTATTTTTGCTTGAAATATTGATTTTTTATCGTTTTGCTAGAAATTATACTTGTGAAGCCAAAGTTAAAATCGCCAAATTTTTGTTTAATGTACCTGATACATGCCACCGCAATTATTATTTGAGGGGTCTAATAACTAAGGTGGCAAAGTTCATCTTTTACTAACAAAGACCGCAGTCCATCACATTTTTCAAGATTTCTAAGTTAACTTAAGATTAAAATACAAATTAAAATAAACTGTACTGTTGTAGCGCAAAAGCACAAGCGTGCGACAGGTTGTGGGTTCGATTCCCACTCCAGGCAATGGAATTTTCATTTCCTGAGTTTGGTAACAAGGCAAAGTGCGGCATTGAGTTCCGTTACTCAGCACGCAATGCCTCAATTCGGCGGAAAGTGGGGAAAGGAGTGTCTTAACACTAAGTTCTCAGGTTCCTTCTGTCTACCCTGCTATATGCGGGATACAGCGTGAAGTTAAAAAAATATTGTATCGAAATTATACTTAACGAAATAAAACTAAAAAAAAATTATTATCCTTGTATTTTGTAAAATTGTATTAACTGGACTTTGCCACCTTTTTTATTACACCTCTTATTTATTTGAGTTTATTTATATTTTGTTGTTATTTTTGTTATTATTGTTTAAATTATTCGTTATTTACTTTATAATATGGAAATATTCATAATGTTACAATTTTGTAACTTGTATTGGAGTAGCTTAGTTTTAAGATTTGTTTCTAAATTATTACAAATTGTATTATTGCCAAATATCGCGTGCGTTAAATGTATTGTGAAAGGCTTTTGTGATTTGGAATAGATTATATAAGTATATTATAAAAAAAATATATATTTTTTATTTTATATTTTATTTATATATAATATGAATTATATATATTAATTATATAAATAAAGTATATTACAATAATCTATTAGATATATTTTGTTGTTCACATGTCTTTAGTAAGTGTCCAAAGCCTTCGATACTATTGAAGTCTATATGAGAGACTATGGTAATATATTAAGTGATAATGATCATCTATGGACGGAAAAATCTACTTACTATATTATTTTTGCAATTATAAGGAAAAGTATTTATAGGAAATGTATGAATAATTCAACTTATTTTTGTAATATCTATAAGAATTGTATGGCTTAATTAGCTAGAACGGTTCGAATACCATCACGTTCAAATGTTTATATGTTTTCTATATTAATAATATTTTCCTTACTCTACTTGAATCGGTGAGTGCAGAAACGACGTAAGTCCGGATTTTGCAGGAGGGAGAAAAAAGTGTAAACTTTCCTGTCTAAGTTAGTTTAAATTGATTACGATTTATGCATTTTTTGTGACTTACGTTGTTTCTGCACTCACTGATTCAATTAAATAACACTTTAAAAACATAAAAAAAATTGTATAGCTTATTTGTCTTAATATTGGCTTGCAGAATTATTTCTAAATCCATCGAGATTTGCCTGTAAGGAAAACCTTAATATAAGAAAAGAAAATTTTCCATTAAATGAATTATGAATATAATAAATATAATCTATTCCAGAACTACGAATTCCTTAATTTGCTATTTTTGATACGATTGTCTTAAAATAATTAATTATACAAAATATTTCTCATATCAAATACCTTGTTGTTGAAATAAAAATGTATGCTGTTATGCTTAGTGCATGTAACGTTTATCGAAGTTACCAATTTAAAATTTTAAAGGTACAATTTTGCTAAGAAATATATTAGAGGCTCAAGCGACAGTATTAAAGCGCCTTATTTCATTTTAATATAATTATATAATAAATTGTAGAAGTAAGAAGTGAATTTGATATTAATGCACGTATTAAAAAATATTTGTTTTTTTTTTCTTTTTTGTTGTGAAATCCGTGTTTTCAAAATGGCGCGGCTTTTCCATATAAACATATTGTAAAAACTTTTTATAAGATATATATATTTATTTTTTAACTTCTTGCAATTTTGGTATTGCCATGAAAATTACTATTATTCTATTATTTACAATAAATAAAATTATTCTGCATATATATATATATTTTCACAGATATATAGTATATATTATTAGCTAGTTCAGTATTGCTAGATGCATAGAATGTTTATTTTTTTATATGCACTATTGTAGTTTTCAGCTAGCAACGTACACAGTTCCTTTGTCAAAGGTTTTATGTAAACTAATTAAATAAATAAATTAAATATTCATTCAAGAACCCCATATTTATTAAAGACAATTGTTTTTTTTTTAATTATTTAAATTTGTACCAGGCGTGTATACGTTGATAAGTCGACTTGCATATCCGTCGTTTTTATTAAATATTAAGCGTTATTGCTTTATTTGTAACAGTGGCGAGGGTTGAAAATTTTAGTTAGGCAAGAAGATAAATTTAGAGAAGCTATCGGCTTCTTTAAATTAAGGGAAGCCGGTATAGATGTGAAGGTATTTAGTAATTTCACTATCGAATTATGGCGATGACCTTTTTTAGGTGTCTTTTTGCAATTTTATGCCCAATATTTTCCTGTTTTTTTTTAGGTCCCATCCTTGTACTTTAAAAGTTAGGCAAGCCGGTGGGAACCGCGTTGTTTGAACGCCGATTTATCAATTTATTGACGCCTGTAATTGATTATTATTTATATTATAACTTTTGAGTAGATTTTTTGTATCATAATAATGATTATAACTTTATGGTAATTGAATAAATTTATGTGCGATTTTATTTGTAAAGCTGCCTCATATGTTGTTTTATTATGTACATGGATATAGTATATTTTTAATATGTCGAATTTCGCTTTAATTATACAGATTAAAAATCATAATAATAATACTTTATTGCACATACAATTTTACAAATACTCAAAATAACAATACATAAAACATGATAAGAACGTTATGTGCAATGGCGACCTTATCACTAGAAGTGATTTCTTACAGGCAACCATTAAAAATACAAAAACTTTGGATCAGAAACAGCAGTAGGGCGCAAAAAGTATTAATTTTACATACATATATATATATATATATATATATATATATATATATATATATATATATATATATATATATATATATATACACACATCCATACATACATACAAAATAAGTAAATAGTATACACATATAGTACAAAATTAAATCATTTTAATTTATAATATTTTGAAATGTCATATATCTTATCAATTATATAAATCATTTATTACAATTTCCTCTATAATTATTTTAATATGGGTTGGAATATTTTACTATATTGGCATGTAATTATAATTTACTTTGTTTATTTCATTGGTTTACAATGAAACAATTTTTACATGTTCTAGAATATATTCATATATTGTAGTACTATAGACATTTTGCTAGTTTTGGTTATTGTGATTATGTACTTGATGTAAAAGAATATAAGGCCAAAATATAAAATTATCCGAAACTAAAAAAGCTTTGTTGTTTTTTGAGTTTATTTTTTGATAATGGAAAAAGCTTGAGTTTTCAATATTTTTGTATTTTTATCTAATTTGATTAAATTAATATTACATTCCTTTTTTCCAGTAGAAGCAAGTGTAAGTTACATATATAGGTTAAAGATACTGTGCCTTCAGCGACTATATCCGTACTCGGCGTGAATATATTTATATATCGAAAATTCTGTAATATGTTATTTAAATACTTTTTTACGTGAAAGTGTTTGAAATTTAGTCATTTATTCGTAATCTATGTATAAGTACGTGAAGCAGTGTTGTACCCCTTTTTACGAAAATTACGCTGACGGAGGAGCATGAAATTTGGCACACTTATAGTTCATAAAGAGAAGGAGTGCAGAATATTAATATTTTTTAAATTATGCATAAAAAGTATATTAAATTAATAAAATAAAGGTTACATACACTACCTTGGTTTGACATTCATGCTTATATAAAGTGACATATACATACATTGCTAAAGACAACGCGTTGATAACGCGTCAACGGAGACACTAGTAAATAGAGCAATCCTAATGTCTATGAAATTAATATTATAACAAGTATATGCAGGTTGACTTATAAACGTATTCACGCCCGGTTCGCATATAAGATGAAATTTATTGCAGTTTGGGTATTGTCATAGAATGTTATTCCATTGTTAAAAAAAAAGTGAATAAGTATTGAGTATTAAAATTGTACTGAATAATTGTCACTATCATTAAAAATTAAAAATAAACTATAAAATAACGTTCATAAATGATTATTATAAAAATTTAAATATTGTTTAAAAAAAATATATTATTCACGCGCTTAGACTTATAAATATTATTATGATTTTTCCAAAGAATTTGAAGTTTGTTTGAATTTCTAATGTATTCGGTGATTCAAACATGATTTATTAACACTGTGAATCATCAGGGGTGAGCAACCCTGGGCCAAGCTTTTATTTATATTACCGATATTCTTCCGCTAATATATCAAATTCTACTAAATTTTTGTCTTCGGATTACGTGTTTTTGTAAAATAAAGTGGGGAACAGAAATATTAAGAGAACGGAATGACTTAACACTAGGTTCTCAGGTTCCCTGAAGGTAAAGCTAATATGAATACAACTTTAAATATTATTAAGAAGGCCCATAGCTATAAAAGGTTGCTCACCCTTGGTCTAAAGTCAAAATATTGTTTAATTTTATATAATATTAGTGTACCTGAAGCACTGCTTAGCCATTTCGCTCGCACTCATGCAGCATTTTTGCCATTGTTCATTTTTCTGTGACGTTTTTGTGTGATTTTGATTTGTGGTAAACGCACAATAAACGACCTGAAAATATATATTTTTTTTTTATTTAAACCTCATTTACTGTAATATTTATGCATCCTTTGTGATGAAAATGTTTAGGTTCAATATCCACGCAAGATATTTTTAAGCAGCCTAAAAAAAGAGATTCTCAATTTGACTGTATTTTTTTGTGTTACCACTTTTTACTGATGTCTCATTTTAATTAAGTTAAGATATGATGAGAAGTTTTTGAGTTATTCGTAATAATCTGATTTTTTAGTGCATTTTATTTAACGCCGGTCGTGGCGCAGAGGCACAAGCATGCGACGAAACGCGACAGATTATGGGTTCGATTCCCACTCCAGGAAATTTAATTTTTCATTTTCCTGGGCTTGATGACAAGGCAAAGCGCGGCGTTGGATACCGCCACTCAGCACGCAATGCCTCAATTCGGCGGAAAGTGGGGAACGGAGTATCTTAACTCTAGGTTCCTTCTGCCTACCCTGCTATTTGCAGGATACAGCGTAAATCTATGTATGTATGCATGTTATTTGAAGTCGGTTTTTTTTTTCTGTTAAAATCATTACTTTTATTTAATAAATTTACTTGGTTAGGTTTGCCCACTCCGTTTTACCAGTCTGTTGGTTACACAATCAGTAGTTCTGATCTTTGCGTTTATTTATCTATATACTAATGACTGAAGAAAAAAAATCGATTGATCCCATAATGCAAAAAGTATGCGAACAGAGGAATATCTAATTAAGCATACGTGAAGCTTATATGAAAAAAAATACGGAATCTTTCATAATAATTCAATAGAAATACATTAATTCTATACACCACAGTTCCCACCGGCTTTTTAATTTATTAAAGTATAAATATGACACCTAAAACAAACGTCGCCAGGAAAATGAGGAGCTCGAATTGTAATAAAGTTTGCAAAAAAAAACCAAGCAAAGGTGTAAGAGCTAAAAAAATGGTCGCCAGAAAAATATTGGACATAAAGTTGCAAAAAAAAACAAGCTCTGACATCTTAAACATCTAAAAAAAAAGAAAAAGGTCATCCCAAAATTCGATAGTGAAATTAATAAATACCTTCACATCCTATACCGGCTTCCCTAAATATGCCAGCTTCTCTAAAAATTACCGGCTTCCCTAAATATATGTATCGACTTCCCTAAATATACACCGACTTCCCTAAATTTACCGGCTTGCCTAACTAATTTTTTCACCTCTCGCCACTGGTTGTTATCTATTACTATAATAGATTGAAAAATATTATTAGGCACAAAGTAGATACCTATTTTGAGACAAAAGCACCGGATATCCAAATAAACTAACACAATTGAATATTTTTAAAACAATAAAAATGATTCATAAGAACATGTTCCATGTTCCAACTTAACTGCATAGTGCATGTCTGTAATTTGACGTAATATGTAGTGACAAACTATCTGTATATATTTATGATCTGTATATATTTGTGGGTTGTTTTCTAAACAAAAATGTATATTTTTATGAGAAACTTTTTGCTGTATGTAAAAATAAATATGTAAATATGTCTTTGGTTTCTAGCTACGCATTGTCAATTGTCAATTTGATAATAAAAAAAAGTATGTTATACTAGGATAATGTCTAAATGTAATCGCCATGGTAGTAGGTTCGATTTCTTCTTAGGAAAATGATTATATCTAAATTAATTTAATTTCTCCGCTCTACTAAGTACGTCGTTGAGTTTCGCGCCGCAACCTCAATGTATCGAATTCGGACGGAAAACGGACAATCATACACTGCTTTGAAGGAAAAGTGTGAAGGGTGAATGAAATATTTTTTTTATATAGAATATGAACTAACAACCAACTAGTGTATGATACACTAGATATAATTCCACTTGTATCTAAGAACAAATTATTGAAGTTATAAGTAATATCTTCTAATTCTAATCTATATAGATTTTTGTCCCGTATTTAAGATAGGTGTACAAATTATAAAATAACATAATAACATTTTAAACAGCGTTTAAATGAAAATACATACATAGCTTCACGCTGTATCCCGCATATGGCAGGGTAGGCAAAAGAAACCTAGTGTTAAGACACTCCATTCCCCATAAATGAAACTCTATAAAATAAAAATTGAAGTCCAAATATAGATTTAAAAGAAACGACTGAGAAAGAAAAAAAGAAAAGTAATCATGTAATCTTTTATTAACATGCTTTTATTAGTTATATCTATATTTATCTATAAAATGTAATGTGACGTGACGCACTTTACAGTATCCAGTTTCCTTGAAAACTTGCACGCGTGTCTGAATCCGATGACAATCCTGTATTTTCATAGCACGAACCCGATGTCCAAGCCAGGAGGACCAAAATAACGAGAAAACAATTTTAAGCGTGTTCTTTTTTGAATTCTTTTTAACTAATTTGTAAAATTTATGACATTGGTAGAGTTGATACATTTCAAAACAATATTTTTAGCATCTTCACGTTGTCTCCCGTATAGTAGAGTGGTCATAGAATTTAGTGTTAAGACTCCGTTTCCCGTTTTCCACCAGAATTCGTGTCATTGCGTTTTAAGTGGCGGAATATAACGAGCTTTACCAGAGCAAAGAAATTAAAATTATGAAAATTTGATTATAATCTTTTCTCCTTATAGAAATCGAACCCACAACCAATCGCGCTTATCGTCGCTGTCCCACTACGCTCTTATACCCTTATTCATAAAATATATATATGAAAATGTATTATTGAGACTCCAGAGTAACATAAACTTGTGCTAGACTAATTTTTTGTCCAGTTCGCTCACGCAAATCTGTGCCCATTCTTTGCTTTGCCAACATTACCATAACAATGTTTACTGTAATCGAATTAACATAGATTACTTTTGTGCGGTTCGCATAATAGACAGGACGAGAATGTAGATACATGTCACTAAATAAAACACAATTTTTACCCTGTATGTCCTTGATTATTAGAATAATATTTTTTGACGGTCAATCGGTCGGTTATTTTTTTTTTTGTAATTTAATATATTTTTTTTTAAGGGAGTGAGGGAATCTAACGATAAGTATGTTAAACTGTCCTGTATTTTGCTTGCCGTGGAGCAATAATTCGAATACAATATATCGAATGTCATAAGTTCAGTATTCCTGTAGAACAGTTAGGTATTTAGGTAGGTATTCCAGTTTTAAGTTAAGATTAAACAATAGAATTTAGTTTTAAGTAACATAGATAATTTACAAATTATTATTATTTCCTTGTTATCTGGCCGCCCCGGTAATGACATCAGGTTCATGAAAATGTTGTCATTGGATCCGGACACATGTGCAAATTTTGAAGCATATTGGATGGCAAGAAGTTGATCAAAATAGCGTTGCAAGATGTTTTTTCCATTGATTAATTAAAATTCAGATCGAGAATGTATCTCAAGAATTTAGACCTGTTTATTGTAAAGATATCCCTTATTAAAGAGTGTATTAAAAGTAATATGGAACATAAAGAACTTAATAACAAAGAGAAAATGTCATCCATGTGTCCGTAGTGCATAAATAATAAAAGGGAAAAACCTATTCAAGTTTTAAAACTACAGTGTTATTGTCTAAACTACTGTAAACGAAACTTATATACGTAGGTATATCAATTATAAGTAATTGTTTGTCAGTTCCATCAGTATAATTGTCAGGTGTTTTAATTCGAACCCCATCACCAAGTGAAAGCAATCACCAATGAAAAGCGTAATGTAAGTTTTCATTTAACTACAAATTAAATAGAAAGATGGTCCACTACTGATTATGACTTCATAAGTAAACTAGACTTTATGGAATTCATTTTATTTTTTATAGCATTTATCACTTTTTGATAAAAAGACAGAGAGACTTAGTTATCTAGGAGAGTACCATTTTCTACTTCTCTTTTTCGTTTAATAACGTCTAATTCTAAGCTGACATGCCATGACTTGAATATTATTTCTGATAACAAAATAGGTTGCATAATTCAAATAAAATAAATAGGACAAAATAAGAATTTTCACTTGCAATATACGTAGAATAGATTCTAAAAGCGTTCAAATTAAACATTACCTTCTTCTTTCCAATTACGATTAAGAATAAACCTTTTTATAAATTAAAAATGTTAAATCTATCCTTTGCGTTATAACTTTATATACGACGAATAACAATACAATTACCTATATATTTTTTATGTACGACACACAAGGAAGGATGAGACAGTCAATATAAAGAGTGTCATCCTGGAGACGGATACCAATATTGCTAAATATATGTAAATTACCAACTTAGCACACAATATTGGACGGATGCCTTCGTAATCTACAAAGGAAGCCTATCGCCAGTACCCCAAACCCTACATTAACCGCATAACTTTGCCCGTATGTTACGAAACGTTGCGTAGATCGTCATTATCATTCGGTTTCACTATCATTTGTCGTGGACTCGTCACTCTATTGTAAATTGTCTGTAAAACCATAATAAACTGCAAGGTCGCCTCGCTTGGTGGGGGCCGGGGGCATGACGGCTGCACTTTGGTTTCAGTTAACTATGATTTTACGTAGGGCTTACTCCATGCTCTATTCTAATCGAGATACCATCAAAAATAAACATAGCGTTAACGTGTGTAACAGTAAATATGAAAATATAATAATATAGTCAACTATTTTCATTGTAAATAATAGTTACGTATTGGAACTTCGCGTGTTATGTTTGCTCAGCTGGCTCTTCTCCTATACGTGCTATGGTCTGCTCAGTTCTTTGAAAAACGAGTTGAAGTCCAGAAGTTAATCAAATTATAAAAAAATCGATTTTAGAAAGACGATTGCTTTTTTCACGAAATGGCAAATTTAGTGTTGTGACTTGTGACCAATATTAAATAGTGCTAATGATAATAATTTGTGACGTCCTCACACATCCATGATGCAACACGTCTTAGTTTTTGTAATATTATATACATTTGTGGCAGGTAAGTTATTTTTGAAGAATTATATGTGTACTCATATTTGTACTATTTCAACGTTTTATGTTACCGTGACGTATAGATATGTTTTTGTATATACTTATTGTAGAGTTTTTTTTAAATTATTAAATAAATTTAGTGTGGAAAACTGAGTGACTTGACACTAGGTTCCCTCTGCCTCTAGGTCCTCTCTGCTTCTGATAAGCGGGAAAAAGAAAAGCTGCTTTTTACCCGACTTTAAGAAGGATTATATATATATATATGTGTGTGTGTGTGTGTGTGTGTGTGTGTGTGTGTGTGTGTGTCGGGTAATTTAATTAAATATCATTTACTATCGAAATACTATTTACATATTAAAAAAGAATAGAACTCATACGTTGTATTAAAATGGTAATACCATCTATTCATGTGTTTATCGCATAAGAACAGTTACTGTATTATATAATAAACTTGAAAACATGTATGAGATAAATCGATAGTTATAATTATTATCCAGACAAGATTGGGGGTATACCCCCGATATATCTTTTATATATATATATATATATATATCGCAGCATTGGTGGTAGTAGTTTCAAGTAACAGATTGAAAATTAAATTTAAACACTTAGGAGTAGTCTATATATTACATTACAATGAAGGCAATCGTTATTATTTTTACCGGATTTAATATTAATAATAAAGATTTTAACAAAGAAAGGCTTAATATAAAATGCTTAGTCCATTTTGTTTAATTATTACAAATAACTCAAAAACTACTGGACGGATCTTAACTAAATCATCAAAATCGATATACCCAGTACAAAAGTTATGCGACTACCACTTAAAACCTCCTCGTTTTTAAACTAAATTGAGAATACTTATGCAAAAAAATCTAGTCCACTCCGTAGCTAGTAACATCTAATGAAGTACTCTAATAACAATAGCTAATGCCATTTATTGTGATAGTTATCGTGTTCTAGGTTGAGGTTGATAGAATTTAGCTTTCCAATGTCGATTTATAAAGATGCTATTAAGTTGAAACATGACAAACACCAATTCATAAATGTCCATTAAATATTGCGCCTGTCGTGGCGTAGAGGCACAAGCGTGCGACTGTAAACGCAACAGGTTCTGGGTTCGATTCCCACTCCAGGAAATTTCCTGGGTTTGGTAACAAGGCAAAGCTCGGCGTTGAGCTCCGCCAGTCAGCACGCAATGCCTTAATTCGGCGGAAAGTGGGGAACGGAGTGTCTTAACACTAGGTTCTCAGGTTCCCTCTGCCTACCCTGCTATATGCGGGATACAGCGTGAAACGAAAAAAATAATTGCACGAACTAGTTTAGCCATTAAATGAACTAGATTTATAGATAATAATTTCAAAATATTTTATTGCTATATTATTTATACTAGTGTCCCCATTGGCGCGTTAATAACGCGTTGTCTTTAGCATTAATATAGGTATGTCAGTTTACATAAACATGGACGTCAAACCATCATAGTGCGTGTAACATTTATTTATTTAATTTAATATATCTTTTATGCATTATTTAAAAAAAAAGTAGCATTCTGCATTCCTTCTCTATATAAACTATAAGAGTGCCAAATTTCATGCTCGTAATTTCCGTTAAAAGGGGTACAAAGGTTTGCTTCACGTATTTATATATAGATTTCTATTAAAATTTTAAATATTGATGGCAGCCCTCGGCGGATTTTCTTGCGTTTTTTATAAAGTTTATAGGGAGTTGTGTTGATCTACATATGATATTATCACATCAACATCTTCGAAAACCAAATAAGTATGAGGGAAGTGCCATCAAAACGAGTTCGTTGTTCATATGTACTATCTCTCACAGGGAGAGATCTAATCAACTTATATGAAAGCTTTTTACGTTAATTATCTCTCGTTAAAAAAAAGAACTTTAATACAATAAAATTAAAATAATAAATTAATTAAAATAATTTTAATTTATTTCAAAAAAATTAAATATTTTTTTGTCAGGGATTTTACAAATTTTTAATTTTATATTATAGAAATCAACTTTCACTTAAAAAAGTATTTAAATTTAAGCTTTCTTGCAAGCCTTAAAGAGGATGCATTTTCGATGTATTTCGATGAATATAATATTTATAATTAAATTTTAAAAATAAGTAGCGCCTTACGCCTGTGCCTTAACGCCTTAACGCCTGTCGTGGCGCAGAGGCACAAGTGTGCGACTGTAAACGCGACAGGTTGTGGGTTCGATTCCCACTCCAGGAAATGTAAAATTTAGTATTTTCATTTCTTGGGTTTGGTAACAAGGCAAAGCGCGGCGTTCAGTTCCGCCACTCAACACGCAATGCCTCAATTCGGCGGAAAGTGGGGAACGGAATTGTTGAAAGAGAATGGAGTGTCTTAACACTAGGTTCTCTGTTTCCTCTGCCTACCCTGCTATATGCGGGTTACAGCGTGAAGTTAAAAAAAAATAAGTAGAGCATTTAATATTAGTAAATTCTTATTCCACAAGGTTTCTCAAGAGCCCATCCTTTTCATGCCATCTGAGTATACCTCGGAATCCATTGAATAAACAACAAAGAAAATTCAAAAAAGGCATGGACACGATAACTATGTGGCTTGTGACAACTCATTTAATAAAAAATCCTTTTCATGCCATTTGTGTAAATACTAATAGAACAAACGTGACAAACATCATGGTAGCATTTAAAAATTGACATGACGAAATGTTCTTGATTTCTTCAACAGGAAATAGTTAAAATAATTTAGATTCTTTTATTTAGAGCTTTTTTTTTTATTCGGGCCGAGCGAAAGCAAAGTCCCCCACTACAAGCAGTGTTCGTAAGCCGAGGTTCGGCCTCACAGGAGGCGCCCTTGTGACACTGCAGTTCTAAGTTGATGGTCCTCCTCCCAAGGAGGCCAAGCCAGGGTCAGAGCCCTTCAAGCTCGGCCCCCCACAAAACCCGGCGACGCTGTCGAGGCCAATAGGGCCAACAGCATACTGTCGAAAAAAAAAAAGTTTTTTTTACTTGACCTCTGTGTCTATCTGTCAATAAATGTAAGAAAATCAATATATTTAACCTCTACATTGTAAAAATAATCACTTCAGTTCTTTAGTTATCGTAAAATTAAAATGAAATATAAAGGATGACTGTCGTGGTGCAGAGGCACAAGCGTGCGACTGTTAACGCGACAGGTTGTGGGTACGATTCCCATTCCAGGAAGTGTATAGTTTAGTATTTTAATTTACTGGGTTTGGTAACAAGGCAAAGCGCGGCGCTGAGTTCCGCCACTTAGCACGCAATGCCTCGATTCGGCGGAAAGTGGGGAAGGGATTGTCTTAGCACTAGGTTCTCAGGTTCCCTGCCTATCCTTCTATATGCGGGATACAGCGTGAAGTTAAAAAAATCTGAAGGAAAAATGTCTTTTATTTAAATTGAAAACCTTATATTTAAAATGAAAATATTATAAATGCATTCACAATCAATTATTAAATTAAAATTGCGTCGTGACAGAATTTTTTTCTAAATCTAGTTGAAACATGTATAATGTAGGTATATCATGAACTCTCCAAATGTCAAATATCAGATGCGAAACACTTCTACGCGATAATGAATTAGGTGTTTTCTTTACTCACTGTATTATTAAAAAGATATATTTTTAAATTATGCTTCTAAAATTTTTATTATTACAATATATCATCTGTCGCCAGACATATTTTTGTAATAAAGATTTATCATTATATCTATATTTATAGTTTATATATATATATTTATTTATATATGTATATGTATGTTTATATTTGTGTGTATATAGATTCTTGCATTTTTACACCTGCAAATGTTTTACTCTTGCTCTCATACCCATAGGTTGACTGGAAGAAATTTCTATTAGAAATAAGTCCACCTTTGCCAACAATATTGTTTATACTATATTAATTGTTTTTACAAAGTGCAATAAAGAATATATATAAAATGAAATATTTCTTAGTCTTAGTCTTCTTTTATATCTCTTACACAAAATGAGCCTCTTTTAATATAGTTTATAGGACATCTCTGTCTAACTTTAATAACGTACAAAGTTTGAGCTAACAAAATCAGACTTGCAAATACGAGTAGAGCCATCAGCCATTTGCGTGGGGATATCATCTGAAATAGAATTAGCAAGCATTACTAGTTGATATGTAATGTTTTATACATGTGTTGTAGGAGGTTAGGGTAAATAAAACGGTCATTCGGTTTTATAAATTAATTATATTTCACCGAAAAGAAAGAGTACTCGAAGAGACTGTTTTTCGACTCGTAAGTTCTAACACGTAAAGAACACAGTAAGAGTGGCGGCAACCATTTCATAGTAAAAGTCAAAAGACATACTCATTATAAAAGATTAGTTTTTGTATAATAATCAATTGACAATCTTTTAAACAACTTGATAATTTAACAAGTCAGTTGACCAACTATAAAATCAACTGATATTCCAACATGTATGTATGACAACATTTCGTACAGTTGGAGTGCCTGTAACTATAATATGTTCTTTGGTTTTGGCGATTTTTACACATTTTAAATAACACTATTATATATTTCCAAATATTAATATATAAAATAAATTAATAGCGTATATTAATACAGTTAAAATAGTATGATTGAAAGTATGTAAACGAACAATTGTTATAAGTTAAATCAAACAAATTAAAGATAAGTGTATCTTTTTATTTTTATCTTTAATCGAAATAAAACAACGAAAACGAATGAATATGAATATATAAGTATTAAGCCATCACAACAACATCAAGGTATAGGGTGTTAGCGTCTGTTATATATGAAACCTGTATTACAGGTCGCCAGGTCCATCTACATATTATTATTTTTTTTAATCCTAAGTGTGTGATTATGAATTCCTTTAGTATATTTATTTGTAATGCATTATTATCATAAAAATATTACTTTCTAAAGTTTTGCCCCATTCTTATAGATTTTGACTGCGTATAATATAATGCCATATCTTCCGTTTACAAATTTTTAGTTAAAAAGGGGTCCAGGATTCTTCCTTTACGTATTAACATATTTTAATATTATTATTAAATAATTACTCAATAAAATTTTACTTACATTTCTATATATATTTTTCTCAGCAAATTTTAAAATTTTTACGAACGTATTCTGCACATCGATAAAATTTGATGTGAACTAGTCGAAGATTGGTTTACAAATAACTTAGGTATGTAGTTTCCTTATATATATATGGCATGCTGTCTATGGTATTGATTTTGTTTTATAATAGTTGCTGAAAGATAAAAGATGTGGGAATCTTTGTTTGCGTGAACTTTATGACCTTTGACTTCTTCCATTTAGCGCCCGTTGACATTAAAAACTAAAGCAAGAATTATACAGTTTTTACCACATGGAGGTATTCTTATCTAATTTTATATATTTATTGTTTATCTATATTGAGAGATGGAAAGATGTCTATAACGCTGAACAACACTTCTAAGCGCTATTTCCGTATGTTACCACCTTTTTTAGTTTCCTTTACATTCTGGGGTTCAAGTATTCGAATTTTAATTAAAATCCCTTAATTTTTTTACGTGTATAGAATGTGCTCATAAGCTCAGTTCTTGAGATCTTTATTTATAACCCTAAAAGTTTAATGGGGATGCTAAGGCCTTCATCAAGTGCTCTAGACTTTCGTAGAGCCTTCATCAAGTGCTCTAGACTTTCGTTTGTTTATGTCACTGAAAAATGCTTATTACGTTAATATTTTATTTCTATATCTCTTATACATGAGACACGCAGTAAAGTTTTCACATCACTTACACACACACAAAATAAATTATAGCCTATAAAAGAACTAATAGGTATATAATAAAAAGTTTTTATATCAAACCGTCCAGTAGTTTTGACGTGACAGAGGAACAACAGACGCACAGACAAGCAGACACTAAGACAGACGGAGAATAAATAAATAAATAATCATATTTTGGTTTTTGTTACTTTTATGAAAACATCGAAAGGTATTTTTTTCGTTTATATTTAATGTACAGAGTTGTCGGTGCTGATATTTTCATTATAGTGATATACTTAGATAACTAATAAGATTTAATCGTATCATAACTAGCGGTGCCCGCAACCCTGTTCACATTGAATAGGATATTTTTGTTTAACTTCACGCTGTATTTCGAATATAGCAGGGTAGGCAGAGGGAATCTGAGAACCTAGTGTTACGACACTGTTCTCTTTCAATAATTCCGTTCCCCACTTTCTGCCGAATTGAGGCATTGCGTGCTGAGTGGCGGAACTCAACGCCGCGCTTTGCCTTGTTACCAAACACAGGAAATAAAAATACTAAACTTAACATTTCCTGGAGTGGGAATGGAACCCACATCCTGTCGCGTTTACAGTCGCACGCTTGTGTCTCTGCGCCATGACAGGCGTTTTTCATAATTATTATTTAACTGCTCCATTTCTTGTACGAAACTAAATTTTCGATTCGACTCATAAAATTACCCAGTTTAAAGTCAACTTTCTAAAATTAATAAGTAAATAATAAACAAAATCTAAACAATAAGTAAATAATAAACAAAATTTAATAATAAAAAAACAGATATCCCAAAAATAATTGAATTCTATTTTAAAACATTACGTGTTGGTTGGGAAAACCCAATTCATATTTTTTTATCGATTTAGAAGAATTAAAGACATTTTAATCTATTCGAGTAGGGATCGATTTGTTACTTGTGTTGTTAGCTACACTCCAGTGAGTACTAGGGGAAAAGTGCAGTGACTCGCTGGTGTGTTATGCAAATTTTTAAGCTAGCAATATTAGCATAATTTATTTATAAAAAGATTAAATTAAATTAGTTATTAGTTTAATTAATTAAATTAGTATTATTTTAAAATATTAATATATTTTTGACGCGTCGCGTTGTTACATCGCTAACTACGTATATTTTTTATCTGTGGTTATACCAAGCGTATTGGCGGGAAAATTGATTATTACGTCATGTTCTGGAGTGGTGGAAATACGGATAAAAGGATCTTTTGATTGTAATAAGGATTGAAGTGATTGATATTGATTATTAAACTGATTTCTGTCTAATTTGTTTGTTAGTAAACAGTAAAAGTCTCGTTCAAAGTAATATTTTATGTGTGTGGAAAGTATGGAATGGCATTAAATATAGTTCATTATTATGGTAATGTTATGGAACTTTTGTAAATCACAAGTTTTTTGTAGTTAATAACACATAACGTGAGAATTTTTTTTGGATTACCATCCAATATCCTAGGATCCCTAAGATTGGATAATCTTGAAGTAGCAGTAATAGTAATCATTTTGTTTTCAGTTATAACATCGGCAAATCCAAACCGAGTTGTGGGAATTTCCTAATGTTTTCTCTAAAAAGCCATTTAAAGCCTACAATGTACGAAAAGTACTATGATCGACTATTTACGAACAAAGTTTAAGATTAAAAATTAAGTATCGTTTTCTTTGTTAACCGTTTATTTGTTCTATTCTAATCGTGATCTTTACCAATTTCTTGTTGGAATTACGTTTAATAAATGCAGCAACACTTAGTTCACTATTCGATATTAGGGTATATGTTATTTTTACTCTTTATGATGTTCCTCAGAACTTAAAACAGTTATAGTATTTTTTGAGTCATATTATATTATGTCTATGATGATTACGTCAATAAGTAAATACTTATATTTATTTATACTTCAAACATTTTATGTATTTTTATTATCCTTTAAGCATCCGGTGAGAAAAAGGAAAGGAAAAGACAGGCAGGAATAGTAGGGGCTACAGGATGCCTAGTAAAAAGTAATCAATTATTCATATATTTGTTTTTGGTTCTCAGATTTTTTCCAGTCAATCTATAAAAAAAAATATATATAATATAGGTGAAGTAATAAATAAAGAGTTGTTTTTTAATATAACACAATTCAAAAAAATATTTATTCAGTATTTCATAAAACTTGTGTACTGTTTTGGATCGCGATACATTTTTGCACTGCGCCTATTTTGATGAGTTTTTGGCCAACTGGACACATACTATCACCTACCGCCGACTCCACTAATAAAATTAAACAAGCTAGTGCGAGAAGTCCAACCAGCCAATGTCGTAGAGAAATCATCTGAAAGTAAAAAAAAACATATATTCATATTATTTTTTATATCATACTAGCTATATCCCGCGGAGCGGCTCGCTATACAGTTCGGCGGAAAGTGGGGAACGGAGTGTCTTAACACTAGGTTCTCAGGTTCCCTCTGCGTACCCTGCTATATGCGGGATGCAGCGTGAAGCTAAAAAAATAAATATCCCGCGACTTTGTTTGTGGTCTACAAACCCTCGCAATTTGGGGGCCACAGTGGATCCACGATATAACTACGATGACAGTGGATTTACTGTGATCCACAATGGAACCATAATGAAAACACGATGAATCTATTGTGGTTTTTAAACCTAAAATCTCGTTTTTTCTCATTCTTGTAAGAATTTCGAAGTGCTGCTTAGTGCTCATACATAGTTCCTAAAGAACCTAAATTGCAAATTTCAGGCCAACGTGGGGTATTGGGACACTGCTTTACTGTAAACGCGTTTGTTTGTGGTTCGTTTTCCGCTAGGGAGAATAATCATATGAATAGTTATTTTTTTATTTCTTCGCTCTGGCAAGTTCTCGAGTTTCGTCGTTAATATATTATTTTTCGAATTCGGGCGAAGTGTAAGTGTGAGTGTCTGGTCACTGGATTTTCTCTGACTATATATAGCAATACGGGAAAAAGCGTGAAGCAAGAAACATAATGTATATACCTAATACGATACATATTGACTACGAACAATAGCTCGATCATTACTTATGACGTTTTACCATTAAAACAATAGTTTTATGGGAAACTGAGAAAGTTATTGGAAATCGACAACATGTTGCCTTTTCTGAATATCATTTTGTATGTAATATAAAAACATTGTAAACAATATTGGTACATTCATACTACACTAGTGTCCCTGTTGACGATCCTAGCAACGTATGTATATGTCACTTTATATAAACATGGATGTCGAACTATGGTAGTGTATGTAACATTTATTTCATATATTTTTTTATGTACTGTTTTAAAAAGTTACTATAATTCTGCACTCCTTCGCTATATAAACTATAAGGGTGCCACTTTCATGCTCCTCCGTCCGCGTAATTTTCGTAAAAAGGGGCCCAAAGTTTTTGCTTCACGTATTAATATATAGATAATATGTATTATAATTATTTATGTATATGTATGTATGTAATTATTTAAGTATATACATACTACGATGTATAAGTATGTATGTATATAACAAGAGGTCTCACATAAGTACGCAATCAATAATGGTTGCCTGTAAGAGATCACTTTTGGTGATAAGGCCGCCTTTGCTTACTTACATGTTTGTCACTTTGCTATACTTTATGTATTATGTGCAATAAAGTGTTTTTATTATTTATTATTATTATTATTTCAATATTTACGCATAGGTCATATTCGTATAATAGAGAGCCTATTTGGATATTATAGTTTTTTTTTTATCTTCACGCTATAGCGGAATATATTCCGAACACAGCAGTGTAGGCAAAGGGAACCTGAGAGCTTAGTGTTAAGACACTCCGTTCTACTAAGATTACCGTTTCCCACTACTTATAAAATCGCATGAAACTTAGTCATATTATATTATGAATGAGTTATTTTGTGAATGTTTTCTTCTGCGCCACGTTTTTCCTCACGTAGCAGGGGTAGTCGGGGAGAACCTTGTGTCAAGACAATCTGTTTTCTACATTCCACCTAAAATAGAGACATTTCGTGATGAGTAGCGGGGCACAACGACGCGTTATATGTTGCCTGAGCGAAGTAGTAGAAATAATTTAAATATAATCATTCTCTTCGTTCTCTTATAACATTTACCTCAACAACAACTCCAGGAAACGAAAATATAAAACAATATTTAATATTTTTTTTTTAACTTCACGCTGTATCCCGTATATAGCAGGGTAGGCAGAGGGAACCTGAGAACCTAGTATTAAGACACTCCGTTCTCTTTCAACAAATCCGTTCCCCACTTTCCGCGAGATTGAGGTATTGCGTGTTGAGTGGCGGAACTCAACGCCGCGCTTTGCCTTGTTACCAAACCCAGAAAATGAAAATATTTAATATTTTTATTTAATAAATATTATTTAATAAATGAATATTTAAATAATAAATATTATTTAATATTTTCATTTCGTCGCTCTGGTAACAAGGCAAAGCGCGATGTTGAGTTTCGCCACTCAGCCACATACCTCAATTCGGCG
>JAKGSA010000111.1:0-31902 GCA_033558755.1 Philaethria dido
AAGAGTTTGTACCACTTGTAAACATTTTTTTTACTCAGAATAGTTTCACCGTATGCCACTGTCAACATTTTAAGTGTTTCAGAGCACTTTATTTTATTTTTTACACAAAATTTGATGCAAATCCATATTTTTCGATAGCAAGAAATCGCCGAGCACGCAAAACACTTATAACCTTTACGCCTCTCCCAACCAAACAAAAAATGCTATACACTTGAAACTTGGTACAGATGTTCGGGAAGAGTGTACCAACATAACAAAATAAAAAAATCGATAATCGAAAGTACGTTGCCCGCCAAATTTGAAAAGTCACCTTACTTTTTGAACACACCTCGTATATTCCGAACACAGCAGTGTAGGCAAAGGGAACCTGAGAGCTTAGTGTTAAGACACTCCGTTCTACTAAGATTACCGTTTCCCACTACTTATAAAATCGCATGAAACTTAGTAATATTATTATGAATGAGTTATTTTGTGAATGTTTTCTTCTGCGCCACGTTTTTGCTCACGTAGCAGGGGTAGTCGGGGAGAACCTTGTGTCAAGACAATCTGTTTTCTACATTCTACCTAAAACAGAGACATTTCGTGATGAGTAGCGGGGCACAACGACGCGTTATATGTTGCCTGAGCGAAATAGTGGAAATAATTTAAATATAATGATTCTCTTCGTTCTCTTATAACATTTACCTCAACAACAACTCCAGGAAATGAAAATATAAAACAATATTTTTTTTTTTTTTTTTAACTTCGCGCTGTATCCCATATATAGCAGGGTAGGCAGAGGGAACCTGAGAACCTAGTATTAAGACACTCCGTTCTCTTTCAACAAATCCGTTCCCCACTTTCCGCGAGATTGAGGCATTACGTGTTGAGTGGCGGAACTCAACGCCGCGCTTTGCCTTGTTACCAAACCCAGAAAATGAAAATATTTAATATTTTTATTTAATAAATATTATTTAATAAATGAATATTTAAATAATAAATATTATTTAATATTTCATTTCGTCGCTCTGGTAGCAAGGCAAGGCGCGATGTTGAGTTTCGCCACTCAGCCACATACCTCAATTCGGCGAAAATTGGAGAACGGAAATTTTAAAAGAGAACGGAGTGTCTTAACACCAGGTTCTCTAAATCCCTCTGCCTATCCTTCTATGTGCGGGATATAGCGTGAAGTTAAAAAAAAAGAAATCATTCTCTGAATCTCTGAATGAGTACCGATAGATTATCATCTAAGATAATTGTAGACTAACTTTCATAAAACACCCAGGGTGTTTAACGGCAATTTAAATAAAGTAAATTTGAAATATGTGTTCAAAAAATTATTTGTATCGATTATAACGTATGAAGCAAAACTATGTTGCAGATCTGAATCTGAATATGAATGATCTCACTCTAAGAATTACATTATTAAAAAATAAATCACGTTTTTTCTAAATATACCTATTTTCGAATTAAAATCGACCTAATACAATTTACGTAGACGAAATAATGGACAAATATGCTAGCACTTAAACTGTTAAGAATTTTTTGATTTTTTCTGTTTTCGAACAAGTAATATTTCTATATGACAAAATTATAATTATATATCTTTAACAAAAAAGAAAACTGATTGCAAATAAAATAGACTAAAAATTAAAATTATTATGAATAACTCTTAACTAAATTAAAATGGGACGATACTCCAAAAAACAAAGTCAACCTAAAAAAATTTCGCCACAAAAATATTGGGCATAAAACTGCAAAAAAACAAGCTCTGACATCTTATAGACTTAAATAAGAGGACATCGCCAAAATCCGATAGTGATATTACTAAATAAATTGACATCTTATACCACTTTCCCTAAATATATCGGCTTCCCTAAAAATTACCGGCTTCCCTAAATATACGAGTATATACCGGCTTCCCTAAATATACATCGGCTTCCTTTAATTACCGGCATACCTAGCTAAAATATTCACCGATCGCCACTGCTAGCTATTATATAAAATCATCAAAATTGGTTCAACCAGTAAAAAGTTGTACAGTAACACACATAAAAAATTACAGTTAGAATTGAAAACCTTTCCATTTTTGAAGTCGGTTAGAAATATAATATATAATTGATACACGCGTCTATTTCGTAAAGTTACTTTGTTTTGGTATAGATTTTAATTATGTTGTTACTCCTAAGTCGTAATAAAAGTAGAATTAGAACAATAAAAATAAATAAATTATATAAATTAACAAATACTAGTACAAGTACGAGTTATTAATAATTACTTACTGTGTCACTATTAATATTCGATTATTCTTCTATATGATTTTTATATTCAAGATTTTTTTAAAAACAACTTGACACAAGTAGTCTCGTCAAAACACTGCGCGTATAGGAATCTAGCCGAGGAACTGGTTTAGCTTTAATCTCTGCACACTACCTCGATGTACATAAAATACAAAACAGTTATAAATATCATTGTTAATGAGCAGCCTTTAAATTCATCTCGATTCCTTTACTGATAGGAAAATGTTTATTTTCATATGAGGTAAATAAATACGTGTTAATTTATTTGTATTAGTGTCCACATTGACGCGTTAATAACGCGTCCTACGGGGAACGGAGTGTCTTAACACTAGGTTTCCTCTGCCTACCCTGCTATATGCGGGATACAGTAGTTTAGTAGTTTTTGTAAACATAGATGTCAAACCATGATAGTGTGTGTAACATTTATTTCATTGATTTTATATATTGTTTATATATTATTTTAAAAAGATACTATTATTCTGCACTCCTTCGCTATATAAACTCTAAGTGTGCCAAATTTCATGCTCCTCCGTCCCCGTAATTTTCGTCAAAAGGAGTCCAAAAATTTTGCTTCACGTATTTATATATAGATTTCACTGAATTGGTAATGTAAGCAGCTAATTTATATGTGAACGGTGACTTTAATTCTCTCTAATTTTGTAACTTAGCAACTTGAACAATGATGATGTTTGAAAATTTAATTATATATTGAAGTGAAATTTCTTTAGAATCACTGTGATTAGTTGATACAGAATATAACGAAAAAGCGACACGATAATACGACAAGAGTCCAACATATATAGGACTTTTGTCCAAATGTGAGATAATGTATATTTAAATTGCTTCTTATTAAATTTAAAAATTGGTAGATGTGTATAATAAAATCATTTTATATTTTTTTATATACTTAAGTAAATAAATCTCCTAAAGTCTATACTTCATTCATCACGTTCTTTTTTGCAAGTTGTACTTCTATCGTGTGTGAACTGCATACATTTATCATAATTATTTTTAAAATTTAGGAATCCAATCAAAATGCCCACCAAATCAGTCACAGACGTTCACACGATGGTCTGGAATGGCCCCAGAGCACGCCACACCAGTCTTCATGTATTCAGCAAGTGGGGGCGAGGAGTCGTTAACCGGAGCTTGCTTAGCGAGATGTCGCGAACTTGACGACTGTGCTGCGGTCATAGTGGCGTATGGCAAAGGAAACTGTCAAGGTGTTGCTAGTATACAAACAACCAAGTTTTATACGGACAACGATGTCGTTTTCTTCAACAAAATTTGTTTGAAATGTAAGTGGAATAATCGTAGTTTAGTAGGGTTTAAGATCTTGGTGGCCCAATACACCAGCGTCGAACTGCACTTCCAAGATCGAAGAAGGAAAAGAAAGAGGTGATTGGTTTTGGGTTCGATTCCTACTCGGGGGAATGATTATATTTATATTTTATTCATGTCTCTGCTCTGGTAAGTCAAAGCTGCATCGAGGCAAAGCGTGAAGCTGAAAAAAGGTTTGTACCTATTTTACTCATCATCCATCTTATCGCGTCTTTCAAGTGATGTGTGGTAGAAAATCTTATGGGAAATCATTTCAAACAACAGTTTCGATCTAAACAGAGCATTGAGTGTTGAGTGGCGGAACACAACACTATTTTGAATAACCTGAAATATCAGGTAAATCTCATAAGTAAAAACTTTTAAAAAATACATCATTGAAGTATAATCATTACGCTAAGTCAGTCTCATTTAATTACTACTTTGTCATTTCCATATATTGATATTTTTATATTTATTTTTGTTACAGTGCCAGATAACTGCGGTAAACGCTGGTGGTCCTTAGAAAGTACGCCTGGTTATTATCTCAACTCTGAGGGTCCAAATATAAAAGTCATACTAAATACAACTATCGAAGAATGTTACAATGCCATATTCTCTACCAACGAAAAATATTATCGGTACTTATTTTTTATAATTAGCTTTTATTAGCTTCACCTTAACGGATGAACCATCGTATCTATCTAGAATCAACCAATATATGAAAATGTTTTGTTGTTATTTTGATTTACTTTTTAATGTCTAATTTGCATCAAAATTTGCACATGTGTCCGAATCCGGTGACAAACGAGAAAATATTTTGAAGTGTGTTTCTTTTATTATAATTTTTAAAATAGTATTAACGCCTGTTGTAGCGCAGAGGAACAAGCTTGCGCAGTATTTTCATTTCTTGGTAACAAGGCAAAGCGCGGCGTTGAGTTCCGTCACTCGGCACGCAATTCCTCAATTTGGTGGAAAATGGGGAACGGAGTGTCTTAACACTAGGTTCTCAGGTTCCCTCTGCCTACCCTGCTATATGCGGAATAAAAAATATATAATAAATGTTTAAAGTTTATTTTTGCTTTGCGTTTTCCTTATTCGACTACGTTTAGCAGAGAGCAGAGAAGATGTACCAAAGTTTTATTTATTCCGTTTATTACAATAACTACTAGAATTTAAATTTATTGCTTGTTGGATTCAATGTCACGTCGCAATTGTTTATGACGGTGACATTTATTGGGAACAAATACGTTTTATTTTATATGCTGAAATTATAAAATTTATAGTAATGATAATATAAGAAAGGTTGTTATGTGATTAACAGGATTTGTCCGATGTAGTAAAACCCCGAGGTTACAAGCTCGAACATATGCATTTCACATATTACTAAATAAAAGTATCTACGGAACTAACGGTACGGAATTGTTGAAAAAGAACGGAGTGTCTTAACACTAGGTTCTCAGGTTCCCTCTGCCTACCCTGCTATATGCGGGATACAGCGTGAAGTTCAAAAAAAAAAAAGAATCTACTTTTCAAGGTGGAAATCAGGCGTGAAAAACCTTTTTAGCAATGTCTTAGCTTGGCCTAACCAAATTTAGAATTTTTTGGTGGATCACACTTTATTAATTGTATTTAATATTTTAAGCATTACAGTACAAAACAGGTACAGAAATTGGTCTGAGAATATACCGCACACGCGACAGGTTGGCCCAAGGTTCAGATTCCAACACCCAGGAAATTAACTATAGCACCGTAATATTTTTATTTCACTCGTTCACAATCAACAAGGCAAAACGCGGCGTCGAGTTCCGCCACTCAACGCACAATGCACTCAATTCGGGCGGAAAGTGGAAACAGGAAATGTTAAAGAGAACGGTCTTGCTGCTCAGATTCTCTGGTTCTGCTGCCCTGCTCTGGATGTATCCGGGATACACAAGAAGCTTAATAGGGAATAAGTATCAGTAAAAATGAATAAGCTTGGCGGGCCGGCACTAGGTGTTAAGCCGTATTCGACTGATTGATTTGCCCCTGATGTAACCGTATCAAGAGTTTGTTACTTAGGCTGTTAAGCTATAAAGAGAGATGTGAGGTTAACGTACACTAAGTTCTACCAGTTTCAAAGCTTATTTATCTTTAGGAAAAACATTATAGCATATTGGAGTATGAAAATGCGGTAAGTAACAGTAACAGGAAAAAACCTAAATAATATATATATATATATATATATATATATATATATATATATAATATATATATATATATATATATATATATATATATATATATATATCTGTTTTCCCCCCCATTTTAAATTTAATTATTTATTTAATTGTATCGTAAAATACACAGAAGCATGCCACGATGAAAGCCTCTGTTCGCCATCTTATCTGTATATTACTTAGAAAACTAAGAAACAAAGGAATTAAATGCTAGTTCCTAGGAAATGTATATAAACGGAATTTATTTACAATAGTAATGTAAAATTAAGATGATTTTGGCAGGGTAATCAGTCGTAAATTTTCTAAGTATTGTACAGATATCCTAGAAATTTAGCTTACTCAAATCTCATGTTTGATACACTTTCAGTAACATATCAACTTGGTAGGTGCCAATTCCTTCTGACATTTGTAATAACTTATATTTTTTATTTTATCTTTTAATGCACTGTTAGTATGTTTAGAGTGAAATCTTCTTGAAGTGGACTTTTAGTTTGCAGCAGCATTAAAATAAAAATCTGGAAATATCTCGCAACTAACCAATGTGTCTAGAAGGCTTATATACTGTCGACTAATCGCCGGCTTGTGACCAAAACGCAGGCAACTATGGCCAGAGAGAATCGAGAGCGAGAGCGACAAGAAAAATACAAATAAACTATAAGTTATAGTCGCCAGCGACCGAGATGAAACCCAGTACATATAAGCTCTAAAATGTGTCATTTAAAAAAAAGAAAGTGAATTTGATAAATATGTCAGTTAGGAGGCTTCACATCGATATATGAGCCCGTTAATTTTGAAAGCTGAATAACTCTCACTTGGCAAAAAAAAAAATAATTAAAGCTGAATCTTATTACATAATTTTATGTTTTTAATCAAAAAAAAGCAATAACATAAAATGGGTTGTATACACTTTCAAAATCCAGCTTTCGGCTACATACCTAAATAAATTTACATGTTTAAGTACTTTTACAGATCAGCACAATGGATGGGCCAGACGGTGCATCGGAACATTCGCATTGTCGAACAGCGCGAGGAGGCAACTGTGTACTAAATGGTGAAAATAAGTTCACGGAGCCCTTTGAGAGTCGTACCGAGTGTCGAACTATTACACTATATATATAGAGAGAACAATGCGAGGCATGATTGCGAGTGTTAGGTATTATAACTTAGTTTTAAGTCTAGTTTAGTTGTTCGAATCCTAAGTTACCGAAATAATTATAATTTTAATAAAAAAGCGCTTTTAATAAAATGCGGTTAATAGTAAAGTTATTGCAAGATAACTCAAAAACTACTAACCCAGATTTCAATTTAATTTAGAATTGGACCACATCTGGGCACTAACTAACATATTAAAAAATAATAGTCTAAATCAGAATAACGTCTGGCGTGGCGTAGATAAAGGTTTGCTCAGGCTAGTGGGATTGGCTGGATTGTTCACTCAAGTAAATGTTAAAATTTTCATTTCCTGGTTTGGTAACAAGTCAAAGCGCGGCGTTGAATTGCCGCCACATAGCTGCCTCAAAGCCTCGATTCGGCGGAAAGTGGGGGCAGGAGTGTCTTAACACGTCGGTTTTTAAGAGTTCCCTCTGCCTATCCTGATATATGCTGGATACAGCGTGAAGTTAAAAAAAAATCAAAATTGATTCACTCAGTAAAAAGTCAAGCAGTAACACACACAAAAATATACAGTTGTATTGAAAACCTATATTTTTAAAATCGATTAAAAAAAATAATAATCCGGAAGAGCATAACAAGACATATATACATCAAAAACTATAAAAAACAACACAGTGTGAGGTATTAGTTATTATGTTTCCAACGTTTTTTGTCAAGTTGCGCCAAGTATGGCAATTATATATTTATGCATTTTTTATCATAAACACGATATATGAACCGTGAGTCATAGTAAACTATATACGTATTATATTATATTCTTTATTGCACTTAAAAAACATATATGGAAGAAAAACATAAAGCTAAGTACACAAAGGTGCACTTAATATGAAAAAAGAAAGAAAAAAAACAAAACTATTAATAAATAGAAACGCCTGTCGTGGCGCAGAGGCACAAGCGTGCGACTGTAAACGCGACAGGTTGTGGGTTCGATTCCCACTCAAGGAAACGTAAAATTTAGTATTTTAATTTCAAGAAATTAAATTATTACCAAGGGTTTGGTAAGAAAGCCAAGCGCGGCGTTGACTTCCGCCACTCAACACGCAATGCTTCAATTTGGCGAAAAGTGGGGAACGGAAATGTTAAAAGAGAACGGAGTGTCTTAACACTAGATTCTCAGGTTCCCTCTGCCTACCCTGCTATGTGCGGGATACAGCGTGAAGCTAAAAAAAAAAACAAATATATAAATACATAAATAATACATATATTTTATTGCATTTTCAGATCCTAAGAAAATAGATCGTTGTTCATATGAAGAATATTACAATCAGACGATAAAACATGTGGATTTGATTGCCAATAATTATACAAAGGACGAGGTAATCGGATTATTTAATTAATATAATAACGCCTGTCGTGGCGCAGAGGCACAAGCGTGCGACTGTAATACTGTAACCAGTCGTGGGTTCGATTTCCATTCCAGGAAATGGAATTTTTCATTTCCTGGGTTTGGTGACAAGGCAAAGCTCGGTGTTGAGTTCCGCCACGGTGAGTTGAGTTTCTCAATTCGGCGGAAAGTGGCTATATGCGGGATACAGCGTGAAGCTATGTATGATGTAATTAATATATTAAACAATTTTTAAAAATTTTAAAAATTTTTAGATAATGAAATTTCAACAAAAAAAAAGCGATTTTAAAGAAAATGTACTAAAAAGTACAGTTATTACGAATAACTCAAAAACTACTCTTCAAATCGTAAATAAATAAAAGAGCCAACAGAATTGGTTCACCCAGTAAAATGTCATTAACACATAAAAAAACAGTAAAAACTATTTTATGTCATCACTAGATAACAATCTACTTTATTGTGGCCTGTTAAAAATGTATGAAAATTTGAACGTAAGGCAATTGATCTTATGCCTCTAGGAAACGTCTTAGCGCTCTGATCTGCTCTGTCCTATCATATTCTTGTTACAACTTATTTTTGTTAACTTAAGTATATTGAAATCTAGATTACTTTAATTTAATTACAATATTTTAAGTTCATACACATGATAAAGTTTTAAACGGGGTGGTTCTGATTCAAAGGGTAGGCAATCCATGTACATTTTTTTATAAATTTGAGAATTGCCATAGGGGTGATGGTTGTGGGTTTGAGTGCCACTCGGGAAAACGATTGTATAGAAAAAAAAATTATCACATTAGTAAGGCAAAGTGCAGCATTGGATTCCGCCACTCATGTTACACACGTGTTCCACCAAATTCAGGCGGGAATCCAGAGAAAATGTCGTGACACTAGATTCTCTTTGATTTCCCCGTAATGTGGGAAAAAATATAAGAATAATAATATTATAATATGAAAAAAATATATAATAAAATTATTAATATTCAACACGCAATTTCAGTAAAATATCTGAAAAAAATATCTATTTACCTCTTTCTAAGCAGAAGATACGTGAATATTGATACAATTCTAAACCGACTTAGTATTATTAAATATAAAATAGAATCCAATATAAATAAGTATGATCAAGTGTCTTGTGATATCATAGGAATTCCTCTTGATTATACACACATACTCGTGTATCGTATGCAGGACACATAATATTAGTCATTTGCTTAAAAAGTTACAATAAAAAAAAATATAAATTGTTGACATTTCCTCTAATGTAATCTTGTATTTAGAATTTCTTAGAAGATTTCGTCAGATTGTTGAACCATTATACTTAACGATCTATAAATTGTTATTAATATTGTCTATTACAAAACAGTAAAAAAAGTATTTATATATATTTGTACATGGAATATTTAGGAACAAATAATTTAGGTAGTTGACAAAGTTGTAATAGAATATGAATCTACACTTTTTTAGTTGTTTTTGTCTCTTGTTGGTATGTCTGTTTGTATACATTAATCTCTGAAACTACTGGATGGATTTTAAAGAAACTTTTTTGTTGTATAGCCTGTAGTTATTAGGTCTTGACATAATTTATTTTGAAAATCTATTTATCATAGAACTATTATAGATCAGCTTGGTGGTATAAGGTTCGTCCTCCTTCTGGCTCGCGACCACTATCATGTCAAAGATGAACCGCCAAATATCTAATGATGTGTTCCGGTTCGATAGCAAGTAGGCCAGGTTTTCCCGATTCCCACCCATCCTTTTCCTAGAATGTGGTGGTTCCGATAGTGGACTACTACATTGTCCTCACCTTCCATCTGTATCCTCAACGACATTGTATGATCGGCAACGCATTTACATCAACTCTGGTGTTGTAGATGTGCATGGGCGAAGGTAACCACATACCTTCTGCTCGTTTGCCATCCGTTAACCTTAAAAAAAAGAAACTGCAATAAATAAGAAAATGCCGTAATAAAACCATTAGTTAGGCTCCATTAACATTTTCGATGAGAACAAGTTGGGAATGGTATAAATGATAAAAATATCGAAATGACCATCAGTCCGCTACCATTATACAAGCGAATAATTTAATTAAATTATTTAACATATTGGGTATTTACTATGTTAATATACAGAGGAAAATGAACACACAAGTGAGAGTAAAAAAATTGCAAAAAAGACCACAAAAACGAGCTACCGACATTTGAGGAAATATTCTGGAATTATAATTAATATTTTATTTTTATTTTTGTCGCTTTTAAGTTTATCTTGTAATTTATTGGATAAATAATAAAAAATAATATATGTATATATAAATATTTTTAACTTCACGCTGTATCCCGCACTTAGCATGATACGTAGAGGCAACCTGAGTACCTAGTGTTAAAACACTCCGTTCTCTTCCCGTTCCCGACTTTCCTCTGAATTGAGGCATTGATTGTTGAGTGACGGAACTCAACGCCGCGCTTTGCCTTGTTAATGTTTATTTGTTTTACTACATTAAACTTATATAGCTATAATGGTTTTCGGAGCGCTTTGTTTAACTAGGTCAGAATTATCCTATATAAAGTAAAATCAAAGAGAATCTAGTGTCGAGACACTCCTTTATCCACTTTTCACCTGAAATCGAGATATAGCATATTGAGTCACTCAAAACGTAAAGTTTCGGTGTTCGCGCTGTACTGTACCAGAGCGGACAAATAATAATAATTGAAAAATAATATAACGCCTGTCGTCACGCAGAGGTACTAGCGTGCGACTGTAAACGCGACAAGTTATGGGTTGATACCCACTTTAGAAAATGTAAAAACTTTAGTATTAGTATTAAATCCTGGGTTTGGTAACAAGACAAAGCGCGTTGGGTTCCGCCACTCAGCACGCAATGCCTCAAAAATCGGCGGATAGTGGGGAACGGAGTGTCTTAACACTAAGTACTCAGGTTCCTTCTGCCTATCCTGCTATATGTGGGATACAGCGTGAAGTTAAAAAAAAAATATATAAATAATCATTCCCTCAAACAGAGAATCCACAGCCACCGCATTGACTGACGCAGTGGAGTGGATATAATTTTGATTTATATTGACATATCTTGATTCAGTGTAAATCGGCATGTGAGACCGAGACTAGGTTCGTATGTCGCGGGTTCACGTGGTCGGTGGGTCGCTATCGCGGTATCTGTGACCTGCACAGCGAGGACCTCGTCACTGCGGGCTCGTGGCTGCTGCGGCGCGTGTCCGGCGCCACTTATTATCGGCGTGTCATCTGTTTAAATAGTAAGAAGTTTAATTTTGTTTCGATTTCATAATATTTTGTTGTATTTTATTCACGCTGAGTGATGGGACTCAACGCTGCGCTTTATCTGAACGGAGAAATTAATATAATTTTAATGTGATCATTCCCCCGAGTGGTAATCGAACCCATAGTCTAGCGCATCTTCATTTTAATCACAGTTAGAAGCTATCCCACTGTGCCACTACAGTTTATTGATGTTTTGTAGATAGTAGAGAATCTTGTATAAGAACTGTAAACTATCTAGGTGACTAAGCTATATGATGAGGTTCAGGTTGACGAAAATTTTATTTGTTTAATACATCTTTTTTATTGCGATTTAGAAAATTTGTACTTTAGATATGTACTTTTAAGTATTGCGAGGTAAAAAATAACTTAATATCGCATCCTTTTAAGGTAATATCGTTACATTATAAAAAAAAATGTTTTAGTTATTTAAAAAAATCATAATAATTGAATCAAAATCAATATCAAAATATTCTTTATTCAAGTAGGCTATTACAAGCACTTCTGAATCGTCAATTTACAAAGGTGTCAGTCGTGTCAGTCCTAACGGAAGCTACCACCGGCTTGGAAGGCAGTTCTGCTGAGAAGAGCCGGCAAGAAACTCAACAAATGCTCTTTTGAAACAAAATTTTTACAATAAATATGGATCATGAGCTTCCCGGGCTAGCGTCAACAACATTTAATTCCACATTTTGACATCATTATAGTATTCTTGGAAAGAATAATATACTTTTTTCAATAATATGTTCTTAATCTTAAATTTTAATTATTATATACTAGCTTTCCGCCCGCGGCTTCGCCCGCGTGAAATTCGGTTATATAGCGCGATATGATAAGGATTATCCTATAGTCTTTCCCAAGGTCTAGACTATTTGTCAAAATTGGTTAAGTGGTTTATGTGGTGAAGTTGTAAACAGTTAAACAATCTTACATGATTTTATGTTTGACAATAAGGAACTTCCATATAAACTTTCATCCCCTATTTCAACCCCCTCTATTATTTTTTTTGGGATAAAAAGTATCCTATGTTTTTTCCCAAGTTTAGTTCTTAGTATCTTCATACCGAATTTCATCGAAATCGGTTCAGTGGTTTAGGCGTGAAAGTGTAACAGAGAGACAGACAGACAGAGTTACTTTCGCATTTATAATATTAGTAAGGATATCAACTTTGTATATATGTACATATATACAATTTAATCATATTTTTCCAGTTACAGTAGAATGTGAAAGCTCGCACTTAGTAGTGACATACAAACCGCGAGGAGTGTTCCGCGGACGCGTGTATGTGCCCGGGAAGGGAGATCGTTGTAGCGCGCGAGCTCTTACACCAACGGCGCCTGTACGTCTTTCCTTACCATTACTTGGGGACTGTGATGTTAACTTCGCGTATGCTATCACTAAGGGACCTAATGGAATTGTTAATAGGTAAATATTAAAAAAAAAACAACTTTACAGGTCACAGAGAAATCATAGTCAAGACGCTCCGTTCGCTGCGAATTTGAGTCATTGCGTGTTAAGTGATCACTTAATGCCGCGCTTTGTTTAAAAGAGGAATGAAAATAAATTAAATATAATAATTCCCTCGAATGGAATCGAACCCGTAATCAATTGCGTGTATGCTGACACATTGCCCTGCGATGGCGAACCTATACCATGTTTACGCATTGGCTAAGCAACGGACATACCATGACACAAACGTGTATGACAAACTATTGTAATATAATAAAATAAATATTTATTTTAAATTATATTTTATAAATATTCCATCGTGGCGTAGTAGGCGTTTGCTTGAAACACGCTGCTATGGGTTCGATCTCCACTCGAAAAAAGATTTTATTTAAATTAATTTAATTTTCCCGCTTTGTTTAGACAAAGACCAATATTTGAATCTGTCACTTAGAACGCAATATTCCGATTAATCGAATATTATCGATTAACAATCGAATGATTGAGTCGAAATACAGAAAACGACTTCTTTTCATACAAAGATTTTTTATATTACATGTTATTCGTTACTTAAACTAAATGTATATTTAAATAACAATATAATATTTTGAACTCAACCAGAACCATGGCATACGTGATGCTGATGATCCAGAACAATCCAATAATCCAGACGGCGGGCGACCGCTGGGTGCGCGTGGGCTGCTCGCCCGGCGCCGGCGCCAGAGAGTACACTAAGGTTGACGCTACCGTCGCTGTTCAGGACACTGTGTATGATACTTTTTACTTACTTACTTACTTAACTTCACGCTTTATCCCTAGCGGGGTAGTCAGAAAGAACGGAGCGCCAAACGCTACGGTCCCTGCATACGTCTTTCGCCTCGTCCACGGTTATTAACCTCTTCATGCATGCCCTCGGGGGGGTCCTCATGCTTTTTACGTGACCTTCCTGCAGCATCATTGATACTGTATTCTCGAAGGTCAACCGAAGTCTCCCCTTACCTCTCTTGCCGCTCACCTTTGCTTCATATATCTTTCTCACCATTCTTTCATCACTCATCCTCTCGACGTGCCCAAACCACCTGAGCACGTTCTTCTTCATTCTTACTTTAATAAAAAAAAAACAGCTTTACGCATAACAGGGTAATCATAGAAAGCCCAGTGTCGAGATACTCGGAGCACCAAACGCTAAGGAGTACTTACATACTTTATTCATTCAGCCACAGTCATTAGCCTCTTCTTACATGCCTTTATTGTTTTTTTTGGAGGATTACATTATCAAAAAAAAATATATACTTTTTTTTAACTTCACGCTGTATCCCGCATATAGCAGGGTAGGCAGAGGGAACCTAAAAACCTAGTGTTGAGACACTCTGTTCTCTTTTTTAACATTTTCGTTCCCAATTGTCCGCCGAATTGAGGCATTGCGTGCTAAGTGGCGGAACTCAACGCCGTCCTTTATTAATGAAAATATTCATTATTATTTTAATATTTTCATTTCCTGGCGCGGGACTCGAACCCACAACATATCGCGTTTAAAGTCACGCGCTTGTACCTCTGCGCCATAACAGGCCTCAAAATAATATTATATTTAAAGGCGACCGTCTTTGGCAAGTGAATCTCAAGAGAGAGAAGAACACGGACCCAGCGCTATATTTGGTGGCAACACTGCGCCTCTTACTATGTACGTGGTGAAGGCACATGAGGACGCAAGTCCCGACGCTGTTTCTTTGGGAGAACTGCTTGAACTAAGAATTGAAACCACAGGTGAGTATTTTAGTGATAAAATAAGTTAACTTTATTAAATTAAGCTTGTATTTATTTTTTATTTATTTATTTATTAGATTCACCAGTGGTAATTACATCGGATATAATTTTACAATAGTTTGTTTTATTACCTTTTAAGGAGAATACCACATGCATTTTGATTGACATTGTCTCTAATGTAAAGATAAAAAGGTCGTTGGAGTACAGTGGCAGTAAAAGCGATTGGTTATGGATGCGATCACATTCGGGGTAGTGATTATATAACATTCAAATTATTTCCATTTTCACTTTTTCTTCAATTTTAGGAGAGCGGAGAAAGGAGTGTCTTAACATTAGGTTCTCTTCTAATTATAGATAAGTATCTATATAAATTATTGTTTTATAGATGTCTCGGTAACAATCCAAAGCGGTCTTAACTGATCACATAATAGTATGACATAAAAATAAAGTCAGTGTCAATTTAAAAAGACTTGCTAAATAACCCGGGGAGAGAGAAATAAAAATTAAATTGCGCTAAATAGAAATCATTTTTTTGCCAATAGTGCCATCACATGGTACATATTTATATGAACGAATTCAACTTTAATATTCTTAAATAATTCTTTTTTTTAACTTCACGCTGTATCCCGCACATAGCAGGGTAGGCAGAGAGAACCAGAGAACCTAGTGTTAACACACTCCGTTCTCTTTAACATTACCATTCCTCACATTCCGTCCAATGGGTGCTGAGTGGCGGAACTCAACGCCACGCTTTGCCTTGATATCAGCTCCAGGAACTAAGCTATTAAATATTATTTTTAACATTTCCATTTCCTGGAGTGGGAATCGAACCCACAACCTGTAGTTTACAGTCGCACGCTTGTGCCTTTGCGTCACGACAGCCCTCAGTATCTTTATGTAAATGTTAAAAATGTCGTAACGACGTAAGATATTACTATGAAGAGGAAAAACCGAGTTGACAAGGACAAGTTTTAAATATGTTACATATTTTTTGTACTGTAAGCTCGATAGGTTGTGGGTTCGATTCCCACTACAGGAAATGTTAGTATTTTCATTTCCTGGGTTTGGTAACAAGGCCTCAATGCCTCAATGCCTCACGTAATGCCTCAATTTGGCGGAAAGTGGGGAACGGAATTGTTGTAAGAGAACGGAGTGTCTTAACACTAGGTTCTCAGGTTCCCTCTATACCTCCCCTGCTATGTGTGGGATCCAGCGTGAATTGTATGATATTTGCTGAACATAATAAAGTAACACATCTTTTCATGTAAAATTTAAACTCATATTCATTGTATATCTCGTGTGAGTGTCACTAAAATGTACTTCAAATCTATATATGTGACTGTAACTTCAAATCTATATAACGTGAAGCAAAAACTTTGTACCCCTTTTTACGAAAATTACGCGGGCGGAGGAGCATGAAACTTGGCACACTTATAGTTTATATAGAGAAAGAATGCATATAAATTACCTTAAATTAATAAAATAAATCTTACACACACTACCATGGTTTGGCATTCACGTTTACATAAAGCAACATATACATACATTGTTAAAGACAACGCGTTGTTAACGCGTTACCGGGGCCACTAGTATGTATGTATAAGTACCTATGTTTTGAAAATTGATATTTAAGATTTTAACAAAAAAAGAAAACCAACTTCAAATAAAATGCACTAAAAGTATATTATTACGAATACCTCATAAACTATTCGTCAGAACTTAACAAAATTTAAATGAGCCACATCAAATCATATAAAAAAGAATCATCAAAATTGGTACACCCAGTAAAAAATTAACACATAAAAAAAAGTAAGTACCTCTTTTATTGAAGTCGGTAAATAAAATCATCTATAGA
This sequence comes from Philaethria dido, assembly GCA_033558755.1. Classification (NCBI taxonomy): domain Eukaryota; kingdom Metazoa; phylum Arthropoda; class Insecta; order Lepidoptera; family Nymphalidae; genus Philaethria; species Philaethria dido. The sequence goes on from JAKGSA010000111.1 coordinate 16,687, forward strand.
CTTCAACTTGAAATAAATACATTTCTAGATTATCTGTCAAACAATTTTAAACAATTGTGATGATCTTTGCAGATGACTCTGAAATAGAAGCCTATCATTTGGTGGCGTCGTCAAGGCTTGGAGATAGTTCCATTTTGCTGTTAGACAGCGCAGGCTGTCCTACAGGACAGGTATTGAAATATTAGCATTTTTTTTAGTTTCACGCATATAGCAGGGTAGGCAGAGGGAACCTGAGAACCTAATGTTAAGACACTCCGTTCCCCACTTTCCGCCGAATTGTAGCATTGCGTGCTGAGTGGCGAAACTCAACGCCGCGCTTTACCTTGTTACCAAACCCATAAAATTGGCGTTGAGTTCCGTCACTTAACACGCAATGCCTCAATTCGGCGGAATGTGGGGAACGGAGTGTCTTAACACTAGGTTCTCTCAGCCTACCCTGTTATATGCGGGATACAGCGTGAAGCTATGTATGTTTATTTTTTTTACAATCATTTTAAAACTAATTTGTAATTTTATTTGCAGGTAGATTTCCCGTCGTTCACTAGATCCTACTTTGGTGGAATGCAGAGACTATCTGCTCGTTTCAAAGCGTTCCGTTTCCCGACGTCGCAAATAGTGCGATTCGCTATAATGGTTAGATTTTGTGAAGGGAAATGTCCACCGGTAAGTGCCATTTATTATGTCAAAACAATATTTGAAGTTTTAATATGTACACCTGTCGTGGCACAGAGGTATAAGCGTGTGATATTAAATGCGACAGGTTGTGGGTTCGATTCCTACTCCAGGAAATGAAAATTCTAAATAATATTTAGTATTTTCATTTTCGGGGTTTGGTAACAAAACAAGGCAAAGCGCAACGTTGAGTTCCGCCACTCAGTACGCAATGCCTCAATCCGGGAAAAAGTAGGAAACGGAGTATCTTAACACGTCGGTTCTCATATTCCCTCTGCCTACCCTGCTATATGCGGGATACAGCGTGAAGCTAAAAAAAAATTCGTTGCAAGCGGTGGTTGGCGTGATAAGGTTGTCTAAAAAATAATAATATATTTTAGGGTTTAAAGTCATTATTAATTTATTTCAGTTAAACTGTAGGAGAATGGAACAATTGAGGAAATTAAGAGACGCTAATGATACATACCAAGCGACTGACTCGGAATTTGCAGCGAATGTCAAACAAGAGGTACGCGAATTATTTTAATAGGTTTTCTTGCATTATTTATTGCTTCCAATATTCATTTTAAATGTAGGTACTATTATTAACAATACAATAAATACGCGTGTCATGGCGCAAAGGCACAAGCGCGCATCTGCAAACGCGACAGGTTGTGGATTCGATTCTCACTCCAGGAAAAGGAATTTTTATTTCCTGGATTTGGTAACAAGGCAAAGCGCGGCGTTGTCTGATATTGTTCTCTCTGACTTTGCGGGAACAAATAAAGTATAGCTCGACAAGAACTTCATGAATTATCGGAGGTACGACCTATGGAAGATGTATGTATGTATGTGCATTTTTTCAGTATGGTCACAGGTAGACTCCTGAACTAAAGTACTAAAATATACGCGATTAATCCGGCTAAAATAGTTTCATTTATTATGTGTAAAATCGCGAAAATCAAAGAGCTCATTAAGCTAGTTTTACTTTGTATTATATGTATACTTTAATTTAAAAGTAAAGTGGAAAATTGTTGAAAGAGAACGGAGTGTCTTAGACAACACTAGGTTCTCAGGTTCCCTCTGCCTACCCTGCTATATGCGGGATACAACGTGAAGTTAAAAAAAATTAAAAGTAAAATATATTTATTATTAATAGGTCGCCTGGGCTCCGCGAGTGGTGGCTCAGGGGGGGCGCGCGGAGTGCGCGGGCGGCGCCGGCCGCGTGCCGCTGGAACTCGAAATGATTGTTGGTTCACGAGATATTCTGTCTGCTGACACTTTAGTGCGGGCTGATCATCGTTCTGCGCTACGTAAGTATATTTATAAAGAGCATATAATGGGAACGGAGTGTCTTAACATTAGGTTCTCAGGTTCCTTCTGCCTATCCTGCCATATGCGGGATACAGCGTGAAGCTAAAAAAATAATATAATAATAGCATTTTGAAAGGTTTAGCAAGTATTGAAGAGTGAAAGAAGGTTATTTCTATGAATAATATAAATTTAATAAATATGATAATTGATATTCTATGTGGATAGCGGAAGACATCCATGTTAGTGACACGCCATTAATTTGCGTGCATGAGCTGTTGTTGGTGGCGCTAGTGCTGGCGTGGCTCGCCGTGCAAGTGGTCCTACTTTTGGGATGCTGCGTATTGGTTAAGAGGTAAAAAAACTTATATTTAACGTAACTTATATTACTAACTAGCTACATCCCGAGACTTCATATGCTTGATCTATATAAATTTAAATATTTTTGTAACCTTCTCGTACAAATTTCAAGAAAATTCTCTGTTAGTGTTCTTCTACAATACTACGTGCCAAATTTTAGCTTTTCGTAAGTAGGTATATATATACAGTTAAGAAAAAGAAACACCGGAAAAATAAGTGTGGGTAATGTTTATATTAAAACAGCCAAAGTATCCCTAAATGTTCTCTAATACAATTCCTATTTTTCAGTATGCATGAATTTAAACTTTGTATTAAAATCAAAAGAAAATGCTAAAGTCATTAAAAATATTGTAAGAAACTTACATGTATATAATTTTTTTTTTGTATAAATTTTATAGAACATAAAATAGCATAAACACAAGCGTGCGACTGTAAGCATGATAGGTTGTGGGTTCGATTCCCACTCGAGGAAATGTAAATATTAAGTAATATTTAGTATTTTCATTTCCTCGCTCTGGTAACAACAAAGCTGGGCGATGAGTTCCGCCATTTAGCAAGCAATGCCTCAATTCGGCGGAAAGCGGGGAACGGAAACGGAGTTATAGGTTCTCTAGTTCCCTCATACCATTTGCGGGATACAGTGTGAAGCTAAAAAAATAAATAATATAATTCACTATGACAAAATTCTACTGTTTACATTTTTATTAGTTTTATTATATAAAAAATATAATAAAATTTTAAGTATTATAATAAGTTTAGTATTTTCATTTCCTGGGTTTGGTAACAAGGCAAAGCGCGGCGTTGAGTTCCGCCACTCAGCACGCAATACCTCAATTCGGCGGAAAGTGCGGAACGGAGTGTCTTAACACTAGGTTCCCTCTACCTAGCCTGCTATATGCGGGATACAGCGTGAGCTATGTATGAATGTATGTATTATATTTTTGCAGGTATAGAAATTTAGCTGAAATGAATATGCAGAAGGACTATCACTCGTTTGACAACATCGGCTTTGAAACAAGTTCCACCCATCGCCGCGTACACTGGCCGGACCAAAATATAGATATCATACACACTTAGTGTTTTCCTAAAACTTATATTAATAAAACCAAATATATTTGATTGTGTGTACATTGTAATTATTTATTATGTGTGTTTATAATTGTATAGTAAAAAATAAATTTAGTTAGATATTTTTACGTCTATGATTTTTTTTAAGTGTTTTTATTTTTGTTAGCTTGGATTTAAAACGTTTTATGATGTGTTCCGGTTCGATGGCATGTAAGCCAGATTTTCCCCTTTCCCACCCATCCTTTCCCCAAAATGTGGTGGTTCTGATAGTGGACTACTACATTGTCCCCCCTTCCATCAGTATCCCCTAGGTTGGCAACGCATCTACAACATCTCTGGTGTTGTAATGTCTATGGGCGAAGGTAACCACTTACCATCAGGTGGTCCTTCTGCTCGTTTGCCGTCCGTTATCAATAAAAAAAAAAAAAGAAAAAGTATATTCTACTTTTTAAATGTTTTTCCAGTGACTTGCATAACTGACTGTTGATGTTATGATATGTAACACATAGATTAATATCCCATGAACCGCCAGACTTACCTCATAGCATAAAAGCTGAAAGTTTCTCTATGAGTGTATCTGACAGAGGTAAAAACAATCAGTATGGAATTTGGGGTGTGGTTGCTTCAGGAGATAATAGATAAATAGTAAAGGTGCATAAAATAGTACCTCAAAACATATAAATTTTACACCACACCACGGCAAACTTTTTAAAAAGTTTAAATTACTGTTACGCTAATCTAATAAAGTTTTACGTTATTAGATTAGCGTAACAGTTTTTGATCATTGAGGAAAATCCCAACCTTTACCTGAGAATCTTAAGATAAAGAATTACACTGATATTGTATAAGAAAATAAATTTATAACCTTTCGATAGAAGGAGCCTGTTGTGGCGCAGAGGTACAGTAAGCGCGATAAGTTGTGGGTTCGATTCCCACTCCAGGAAACGCAGAATATTAAATATTTATAATAATTTATATTTAGTATTTTCGTTTCCTTGCTCTGGTAACAAGGCAGCGCGGCGTTGGGTTCCGCCACTCAGCACACAATGCCTCAGTTTCGGCGGAAAGTGGGGAAGGGAAATCTTAAGAGAACGGAGTGTCTTAACACTAAGTTCTCTGGTTCCCTCTGCCTACCTTGCTAAATGCGGGGTACAACGTAAAGTTAAGAAAGAAAAAAGATAAATAAAGGATATAAATAAATTATATATACACCAAAATTTAATATAATATTTTTATTCAATAATTATTAGAGTTATTTAAGTTTTCATTGTGTAGTGTTGCCAGCTGCATACAGTAGTGGTGGTGCGGGCGCGGGCGGCGGAGCGGCGCCGGGCTGTCGGCCGCCTCGGGGCGCGCTCTGCCTCACACTTTGTCGATTCGAAGCCGCGTTGTAATGATAACCGTCGAACTTGTCACCACCGCCGGTCTGTGATGGATATGTTGCCGTACCCATGTACATTATCTTAAAAAAATAAATCATTTTTTAATATTTGTAGCTTTAAACTTTAATCCGTATAGCAGCGTACTCAGAGAGAACTTAACCCTGTGGCTCCTGTTTTCGTCCAAATTCGAGATATTGAGTGTTGAGCGGAACTCAACGCTACGCTTTCTAACTAGAGGAAAAATTATTTAAATATAATCATACCTTCGAGTGGGTATCGAACTCACAGCCAATCGCGTTTACACTGTCCCACAGCGACATGATAATCTCAAAAATAAAATATACATACAATATACCCATCTACATTCTTTTTAAAATAAAATTTTTGTTATTGTCGTCAACAAAAACAAGTTAGATTTTTTTTTTGATAACGTATATTAGCTTACTTAGCGACTTAGTGGTCAGAGCGCTTGGACGGTTTCTAAAAGGTTCCGGTTCAAGTCCCGCATCATGACTAACTATTTATAAGTTTTCTAAAACATAAATTCTATACCTAAGTGTGTTATTAACACTTTAAAAATAATAACTGAGTGACAAATAGTTCATCTCAATAAAGATTCTACGGATTAAGCAGTAAAACTTACTTGTGGCCGATAACCGTCTGGGCCGGCTTCGTATTCTACGAGTTGTGTCCTACCATCAGGAAGAAGTACGTGGTAAGAGCCTTGAGCACGCTCATCCTTGCGTTTTTCATTATGCCCGAAATCTAAGGAAACTGCGTTATCTTGCACATCATACGTAAATTCATAGTTCGCTGGAAGCTGGCAAAAAAAACAAAATAAATGGAAATCTAGTAAAAATATAAAAGAAAAATATATACTACATTTACATACAGTTGGTTCAACAATTGGTTTTTTGACGTTTCCATTTCCCGGTTTCGGCGGTAGGTATTCTTGGGCGGAAGCAAAAGATTTCAACGAAATCCAAGCTAGAACGGTTACCTGAAAAGAACTAAAAATAGATCGAAATCCAGATATATTTGTTATAAATAAAAAACTAGACTCACGCAAAAAATCTTCCACATTTCGGGAGTGTTCTGGTACAGTAAACAAAGAGTTATGGGGTAAATTAGCAACTGTCGACGTATATAAACGGCCAGCCTGCGGTCGCGACGCCACCGTCCCTATCATTTTCATTACAATGCCGCACGACCTATGAAAAATGTCGAAATAAAAGTAACTATAATTAACCTAGCTACTATTTAGGTGCGAAATACCCAAAAGTGTTTTAGAAGTATGTTTTTATATTTTAATATTTTATTTTATATATTTTGTTCAGATGTTAATTGCACTATTATTACGCATTTATGTTTGGAAAATGTCTGCCCGTAAATGTGATAGTTGTCTCCGTAGCAGTGGCGAGGCGTCCATATAACACTGAATATTAGGCATAAACTTGCAAAAAAACGAGCTCTGACATCTTAGAGTTTAAAAAAAAATAAAGTCATCGCCAAAATTCGATAGTCAAATTAATAAATACTGAAAGTATTCCTATACCATCCTATTCCGGCTTCCCTAAACATACTGGCATATCTAAAAATTACTGGCTTCTCTAAAATATATATACCGGCTTCCCTAAATATACATCGGTTTCTCTAATTTTACCGGGTTGCCTAACTAAAATTTTCACCCCTCGCCACTGCTTCGTAGAATGTTTTTTTTAATATCATTTATTTCTTTCTTTGTTCCCCGGCAAAACATGAAGAACAAAGTGTGTTTTACAATTACATTCTCTCTGCTTACTCGTATGATATGCAAGATATGTGGAGATAACAGTAACAAAGTATAGTTTTAATTCTTTTACAATAAATAACTGATGATGATGATGATGATGATGATGACTAAACTAAACTCATAATAAATAACTAAACTCGTATTAATAGGAATTAATAAGGACGGAAGGTAATGGTATGAACGTTCTTAAATGATCTGAGATTACCAAAGCCGTTACGTAGGTACCTACATTTTGGCAGAATATGATTTTTTCTTAAATATATAAAAATAATTCATTGAATATAACTTAATAACTAAATATAAATTTATTTAAGAAAATAAAAAAAAATGATTGTAACCGTTCTGGTATCGTACTGTTGTGGAAATGTTGTATTGTCATCACGTGTAGAAATTTTTAAATATGACGGCAACATGTGGGCCAAAATAGCGTTATAGGATTTTTCTTTTAACATTAATTAGTTGGAAGATGGATTGACATAGGTGAAGTTATATAAAATTGTTTCAATTAACATTAAAAACTTGGATTTTAAATTATGCCTCTAGTTTCAATTTCCTGTGCTTTCGAAGCGCCGTAACAAAAGAACTGAACTGTATTTCCTATGCTAAACATGTATTTAAATATAAGATAATCTTATTCTAATAAGATTATCTTATTCTTTGTGCTTGCTATTTTAGAATTTGATATAATAAAACGTATAGATATTGATTTAGATAATTTTATCATCAATCACTTTAATTAAATATTTTACATATTGCTCTCCATTAGAAAATAGTAATTATTTAATAGAAAACTGTAAATTTTCTGTGTGACCATGCGATTAAAGTAGCTTCATTATTGTGAAACGTAAAATAAAATTCAAGTTTATATGAAAATAAAATTTATTATTATCAATTAAAAAAATGAATGTTCTGCATAATTTGTGAAATCGGTAATGTACTAAATAAAAAATATATATTTTAATAGTATTACTTATATACAATTATAATTTTCAATGAAATCAATTTATCGTAAATACAGTATATATTTACCGAAATGGAGAATTAATACACTAATAAAAAATACGTGAATAGAAATGTATGTGAACTGTCAGTCCCTAACTAATGACAGTTCTATAACCTGTCAAATATTGTATGCAACAACCTCACGTGTGTAGTAGCAAAAATATTACAAGTTATAACTTTAGTTTAAGGGCAAATTATAATCATCAATGTACTAATAAATTTTATTGTGCGTAATAATTACGAAAGTGGTAACATAAACTTATTTGATCATGGTGAGTTGAAAACTTTTTAATGTCTTTTTACCATATATTAGTTCGTTTGTTTATTGGTAACTATAAATTATATGTAACATTGCAGGGAAAACAACGCAAAACAAGAAAAATAGTAGAAAAAAGATTTGCGCAAATGAAAAAAGTAATTAGTCCAAGTGACAATAGAATCAAAACTAAACAGAGGTCAGAGCCTAAGAAGAAAAAGAAAATTGATCCACATGAGGTTAAAATTAGAGAAGTTCCGCAAGCTAGTTCTGCGCTATTCTTTCAGTATAACACGCAGCTAGGACCTCCGTATCACATATTAATAGATACAAATTTTATTAATTTCTCAATTAAAAATAAGTTAGATATTGTTCAAAATATGATGGATTGTTTGTATGCTAAGTGTATACCATATGTAACAGACTGTGTCCTAGGTGAATTAGAAAAACTTGGGAGAAAATATAGAGTAGCTTTAAGAATAATAAAGGATCCTAGGATTGAAAGGATTGCTTGTCTACATAAAGGGACATATGCTGATGATTGTATTGTACAGAGGGTAACGCAACACAAATGTTATATAGTTGCAACTAATGACAAAGATTTAAAGAGAAGGATAAGGAAGATTCCAGGTGTGCCTATTATGTTTGTAGCCCAACATAAGTACTCAATTGAGAGGATGCCAGATGCTTATGGAGCTCCAAAAGGAGCTATATAGTTGTCTAGTAATATTATTATAATAATTAATAAAAAATCTATATTTTATTTGCCTTGTTTTAATAATATGTACTATATACTGTGTATTGTTTATAATTGTTTTCTATTTTTTTGCTTTTTGGTAAGATAAACTGCAGCCTAGTTTCAGTAATCAATATGTAATGTCTTATTTTGGATAGCAATTGAAAAATTGGAGTTCCCCGTTTGTGGGATAGTGACAATTCATTTTGTTATCTTTTATTTGTCTTAAGGTATTTTGTATAAATAAATAAAAAAGGTCAATCTATAATATTTTATTTTCTAATACTACAATGGTTATTTTACAATTATATACACATTTTATATAGTTGTGTTGAGTGCACTTGGAGAACCAACCACATCAATGATCTCACCAATAGGTTTTGCTTCTATATCTGAACTTGTGTTACATATAGAAGGCGGAATATGTAAAGTCTGAAACAAAAACAATGTTACTTAATGAGATTAAAATTTGAGCCACTAGGCCAATATTTAAAATCAAATTTATAAAAAAGGAGATGTCTCTATTTGACTGTATTTTTTTTTTAGTTAAGATCAGACATTTACTTTTTGATTTATTGGTAAAAGTTTTGGTTTCCTAGTGTATTTGAAGTCTTTTTATCAAAATTTTATTTATTATATATTAACCATTACTTTTTAACTAATTATTACGAATTCATTTTAGGTAAGATTTTTTTTACTCTAACTCTATTATGAAAAAACGTTTTTAAGAACAAATGTAAAACAACTAAAATAAAATGTTTAAATTATGTAAGAATTTCGATATAACTGGATAGATTATATACCTTAAAGCTGCACTATCTTAAATTTTTTACGCTTTTCTGAATTTTTTTTACTTATCCTAAGTGTGTGAATAAAAGTATACCTATACTCGTATATATATATTACCTTGCCAGGATTAAGAGCCTCATACTGATGTCTTAATGCTTGCAGTTCAAACTCATATGATGCCAAAGCATTTTTAAGGTCCAGAGCCAAAGCTAGATCTGATCTTAGTTCGTTGAAGTGCTTGCAAATAGCTTCAGTTGGAGTCGGTGCTATATCTGTCAAACACATATAAAATTAAAAATAATAATATTTAAATATTTTTGAGATTTCTGAGAATATTTATGTACATACCAAAACTTATTTAAGTGTAAATCCAATTTTCAACATTCTATTTTACTGTAAGTTTAGTTTTGTTTGCTTGAATTTTTATGATAAAACAAATCGTAATTAATATTCTAACTAACAGCATGCAAACGCTTTGTTTTATTTATTTTTTGATTTATTTAAATCATTAAATTAACGCCTGTCTTGGCGCAGAGGCAAAGCGTGCGAGTGTAAAAGCGACAGGTTGTGGGTTCGATTTTCACTCCAGGAAATGGAGTTTTTCATTTCCTGGGATTGGTAACAAGGCAAAGTGCGGCGTTGAGTTCCGCTACTCAGTACACAATGCCTCAATATGGCAGAAAGTGGGGAAGAGTGTCTTAACACTAGGTTCCCTCTGCCTACCCTGATATATGCGGTATACAGCATGAAGCTATGTATGTATGTATGTATTAAATTAAAAAAGGTTTCGAAGCTTGCTTAGCAACACCCCTGTAGTTAGAATTAGAGAAGCCTTCTTCTTAACTTTCTGCTTGAATTCGAGGCATTGCGTGTTAATAGCGCAACTCAACGCCGCATTCAGTCTTACCACAGTAAAGTGACATTAAAATAATTTAAATTATAATTGAACTCATCATCAATTAAAAGAAATGAATAATAATAATTACGTTTACAGTAATTATTTTAAATTCTATTATTAGAAGAATGACATTTGATAAATATCTATTATATATAATTACCAATATTCATAATGCGTAATTCTTGTTCAATCGCTTTAGTTTTGCGTTGGCCCACACCAGGTGGTAGCTTCATGCGTTGTGACCTCATCCATACTCCTGTGCCCCTAGCCTCAGGGAACTTGATACCTGACCACTCCACTGTCTATATAGCAAATATATAATATAAAGTTACTTTTTATACAATAATTTAAAAAAAGCGAGGTTTGCCGTGGCCCAGAGGCATAAGTGTGCGACTGTAAACAGGTTGTGGGTTCGATTCCCACTTTAGAAAATGAAAAAATACACATACATACATAGCTTCATGCTGCATCCCTCATATAGCAGGGTAGGCAGAGGGGACCTAGTGTTAAGATGCGTTCCGCCGAATTGAGGCATTACGTGTTGAGTGGCGGCGAATGAAAACTATTATATATATAAGCTAATTTGAGTTATAAGCTATTAAGCAATAATTTTCAGAATTAAAAAAATATTTCAAGAAAAATTCATAGTAAAATTAAATAAGTAAATGTTTTATATAAAAGTTTATCAAAAGGACTTAATCATACAAAGAAAATATGTTCAATATTAAAAACTGAAATTAAGATTCTTAAGAAATTGGAATGGAATGATGGAATCATTCATTATCAGGAACATTCATAGTTCAGGAATTCCAATGTTTCTGTCTTAATTTTTTTCAACTTACATATTTTAAGTTACAAGTTCTAGAAGTTTATAATAGAAAAATAAAATCAAAATATTTATCATACAATAGATTTCTTACAATTTTTTGTAATTTTACGTAAGTCTAACACTACATGTTGAGTGGCAGAACTTAATAAGGTGTTTTCACTTATCAGAAGTCGGGAAACGACAAATTAAACATAACCACTCCTAAATATCAAATCAACAACCAATCTCTTTTACAATCAGATACTTCCACTGAGTCACAATGGCCTATCCATTGTGATCATAAATATATTAAAATACACTTACAACAGTCTCAACAGTGCGTATAGGCCTCTGTTGAGATGCAATTTTTTTCTTATGCAGTTTCCTGTCATGTCTCCTAGCTATACTAGAAGGTGTATTTTGTGTATTCACAATTTCATTAACAACATTTGGCTGCACACTTGAAACCCCACTGCCGCTGTCAGCCCGAGATATAAGTTTTTGTAAATCTTGAGTCTTTCTTTCCCTTTCCCTCTTTCTTGCTTCTATTTTCTTTAACTCTGCTAGCAGCATTTGTTCTTCATCAATCTATGTGAAATGTAATAGTATTTTTGCTTACTTATTTTTAGATTCTCATTTTATTCCACATAGCAAAAAAATTAAATAAAGTTAGGTAAGATTAAAGATTCTGTTTTTTTTAGTTACAGAGTTAAGTGTAACATAAATTATTTCAAAAATGTCATAATATATGCAGAAAATATTAAAATAAGCAATTACCTGTTCTTGTGTTCTGTCAAATAAGCGTTTTAGTTGTTCTTTCCTTTTCCTTTCATGTTCAGCATCATAATGATACACTCGTTTTTCCCCATTCACCATTGTTACTGAGTTAGACCAAGGATTTGTTTTGACCTAGAATAACCAACAAGACATTTTAAAGATATTAAAAATCAAGAGGTTTTTTAACATCAATATCACTTTATGTTAAACTATAATTATTTATACTTACTTTACTTAGAGTAGCACAAATATTATAATATCTTTCTTTCAAGTCCTCAACACTCCTATCTCTGAAAGCTGCACGGTCCCATCTGTCATGTATGACAATAAAGCGAAGATCAAATCTTTGACACAAATCCATTAGATGATCAGTTTCTGCTTGACTCCAATCTTCTGATTTCAAAAACTGATTATACTCTGATTCTGAATATGAAGGGATCGATACTTGCTGTAAAAATAATTAGATAATATTTTTACTACAATTTTTGAACACTGCAAGCAAAAGTTACTCATTCACCTTACTATTTATTGTACCTTATTGAATTGTGCAAATGGGTATTCTTTTGCATCGTCAGATGCCCTCTTCCAATGATGAAAGACAGCATTATCTTTGCGAGCAGGATTTGTGAACGGTGCCCAGACCCATTTTCTAGCTTTTCTCATGCCAAGTTTAGCCTTTGTTTGTTTATAAGCTTTCCCTAATAAATATGAAAATATATTAAAGAATTAATTATTTTGTATTAAAGAAAAATTATTTATATTTATAATAATCAAAATAATAACAAAGTATTTTACCGGTATCGGTAGGAAGTAACGGAGGAAGATCTTTGTTATCATTGTATAGTAGAGCAAACACCTCGCGATGCATTCCTTCAGGACGTCGGACAGCTTTTGCAGTAACATATTTCTTTTTTATTTTATCACCATGTATTATACTATCCCTCGTTATTTCTGAAGCCCCAGGTTGTTCTATATCTAATATGTCCAAAATATCTGCCATTTTTGCTATATGTTTTATGTATTCATTAGCTATAAGAATTATACTTTTAATGTTAATATTTATTTTCCTATCCTATGAAACACAATTTCTATGACACTTAAAATTATATAACATAAATTTTCGAATAATATTCTTCACTCCATTAATGATTAAACAAGTAAAGCAATGTTAACACTTCACAGATAAACTCACAGTCACAGATAAAGACATTATGATACTCAATGCTGCCATAATAAATTCATTAAAAATACCAAATATTTTAAAAAATAGTATGATTGGGAAAGATAAACAAAATCTTATTTATATTTCTGTAATATTCCATATTGAATAATATAGGAATTAAAAAATCAATCTAGATAATACATTAGATAAAGACGATAACGCAGTGAATTTGATATTTTTACTTGATATTAAGAATTTTGCTTGTTTATTGTAAATCATACACTAAATATGTTGTAAAAAGAAAGAGTCTATGAAAAATGAGTTGAGGTAAAATGAGGAGCGATATTTTCCTATATAAGTGAGCTTCATAGGAACTTAGCGCCATCTACAAACACACGTCTAGTTTTATCTTGTCAATAAAGTATATTTTGTCAGAAATGATATAAAAATATAATAGATGGCAATAAAGTAGTTCTAATACGATTTATATTTGAACCAGTTAACGTTTATATTCGTTTTAAGCTTGGATTTGAAAAATTAGCATCATGTACAATTCTGAAAATTCAATTACTGAAGAGATTCTTCACGCACTTCTATCAATACTATTATGTAATTTGAATTTATTTTTAATCGGTTTTCTAATATATACAAAAAATATATTTATCAATACTGTAATTAATATATGTTTTAAATTATAAAATACTTGCGTAAAGTTATTAGACTTATTAGCTAATGTTTAATGTTTATCTTTTGTGATTAATAAATAAAAAAGATAATTTGGCGGCCATTTTTATTATTTCTAAACGTGAGGGGAGGAGAATAAAAAAAGGCGGGAAGACGACGGCGGGATTGTTGATAGATGATGAAGATGGTTGGTTGACTTTAGTGAGAAGACTTACGAAATAATGAAAAGTTAAGAACCATACTTAAGGTATTTATTATAAAAATATCAAAAATATAAATATTACCAAATATATTTTTGCTTTGTATCATTTTAACTACTGCCATGTCTATGTAAAATGTATGATAGGCTTACTAAATGTTGCTTTCTGCCTGGAAGTTACGCTAGTCGTTTCTGAAATTTAAGACAGTTTCAATTCTATTTAAACTTTTATACTAAACTTTTAAGGGGCAATGTTTTATTTTCAACTTATTTGCCGTTGCTTCACTGTAGCCTTATTCAGATGTCACTGATAATTTCGGTTAATTTTAATTTATTTAACTTTTACTTAAGAATAGTAATAACGACATTATTATATATAATTGTGTATTTTGTGCCTCTTCTGTCATTCTATTTTTACTCGAAATAATGTTTATATTTTAAAAAAATCTTTTCTTTTCAGCCTATTTACACAATTTGCGGCGTTGTGTTCCACCAAATGGCTCGAAATACAAAAAAAAAAAATCGGAAGTGGAGTGGAGACTCGGGTGATTTACCATTAGGTATGTTACTTATGCTAATCATCTTCTCATTGTTATTTGATGTAGGAGATAAGTAAATATTAAGAAAAGCCAGAGCCTAAAAAGTTACTTAAAAAGAAATTTCAACTTAACATTTTTGCATTATCTGTATTTATATATTTTTGTATTATTTTTTTATGAAAAAGGTCTTATATTACAGATAACATAGTTACTCAATATAAGGTCTTCATATTGATAGATAAAAAAAAACTATAAAATTTAATTTATTTACAAAATAGTATACATTATGCTACGGCGATAATATTAAGCAGTTATACGTTCAAATACTCGTCTTATTGCAACTGAATTGTCCACAGGCACCTGGAAAATAAAAATATATTAATAAATAAGTTCTTATATTCAAGTATAATTAATATTATTAGTGTCCCCAATGACGCGTTAACAACGCCTTGTCTTTAGCAATGTATGTATATGTCACTTTATATCAACATGGATGTCAAACCATGGTAATGTGTGTAACATTTATTTTATTAATATAATATACTTTTTATGCATTATTAAAAAAAATATTAACATTCTTGCATTTCTGCAAATTTCATGCTTCTCCTTCTGTAATTTTTGTAAAAAGGGGTACAAAGTTTTTGCTTCACGTATTTATATATAGATTAAAGAAAGGAAACTACATTTTGATGTACTCGTATCTTGAAAGTTTGTGAAATCTTGAATTTTAAGAATTGTATCTCATTTCATTATTTTAGAAATATGCATTATAATAATTTTATATATTTCTGCTATTAAAAGC